>AYEL01080625.1:0-175827 GCA_000484575.1 Olivierus martensii
GAGAATCTCCCCCGGTTCGATCTCCGATGCAGCTCACTGTCCGCGCCAGACTGGTGGGCCACCATGGGGACGATATCGACCGACGCCGTGCAATGGCCGGGCTCCAGGCGCCTTGCCATGGTCGAAAATCGCTCGGCTCAACTCCCCGAAGTTTTATGATTCCCTAGGAAGCGAGCTTCCCTGGCCTCTGGTAGAACCCAATCAGCCCGAGCAAGGCCAACCCTCGGGTGGGCACCGGAACGGCTTCTATCCCTCCACCATTCATCCCGTCGGACCAGTACAACGCCTTGGGATTGGGACCCTTATAGAGGACTCGTACCTCACGCAGGGCATACGTCGGACCAATTCTTAATCCCGGATCCGCAGGGACTCGGACGGTCGGGTGGCGAACTACAGAGCATCCATCAGCGAGGGATGGGTGCAGCCATGCTTTACCGACCCTATAGGAATTTCTTCACTAGAGGCAGCTAACTGGGGGCCGGGGCGTGGGGGTTTTCCCAGGCCAACCAGTTGTATTGCTGCTGGATCTCTCTATAGAAAGTCAACCGAGATCCAGGCGAATTATCCGGTAGGACTCTACGGCTGTCTACTCGGGGTCGTCAATCCCTTTCGACGAGCCGTAGACACACCAGCGTCTGCACACGCCGAGCCTTCGTGTGGGGTCGTCTTCGCCAGAATTTCGCCAAGCATTTGGCAACCTCTTAGTTTCTTCCCTATTCACTATGGACGTATCGGCCCGGTTGAACAGATATGGGCATAGTGACAGCCGGTAAGCCCTCTCGCCGTATCGGCCCTGATCATACCAGATACAAGCATAGTGACAGCCGGTAAGCCCTCTCGCCACGTCAAGGCCCAGATACAGGCATAAGTGACAGCGGGGTAAGCCCTCTCACCCGTCAAGGTGGGCACCCTCGAGAGGGAACTACCGCCTTCACGGGGTGCAGCTCCACCCCACGGGGATCCCGGTGCCTGTGGGGAGATGAAACTGGTTGCAGCCTACCGGGGAGATGAAACCGGACCCCAAGGGCCCGGGCGAGTTGGGGGTGGGCCCCCACCCGACGGGGGCCTCTCGATCCCTGGGGCCCTACCTCGAGAGGGAACTACCCCCTTCACGGGGTGCAGCTCCACCCCACGGTGATCCCGGTGCCTGTGGGGAGATGAAACTGGGTGCAGCCTACCGGGGAGATGAAACCGGACCCCAAGGGTCCGGGCGAGTTGGGGGTGGGCCCCCACCCGAAGGGGGCCTCTCGATCCCTGGGGCCCTGTGGGGGTTTCATATCCCCACGTGCTGTGGGCCCACCGGGGAGATGAAACCGGGTCCGACGGGCCTGGGGCCCATTGGGGGTGGGGCCTCCGCGGGCCCTCTTGCAATTACTAAACATTTGAACTAATGCTTAATAAAATTTATAGTAAATAAATTTGCAAGATAAGCTATTATTATACATTATGCTGTTATATAAAGTACAGTACACTCCCGAGTATCCGGTTCGCGACTATCCGGCATAGTTTTCTTTTATTGTACACCTGGGATCACGAACGTCTCGGTTCACGAACAAATCGGTTTACAAACATCCTTTGTGAACAAATTTTGCTTCGCTTTATAAACGTGCTTCGGTTACGAACAGCGCACGAGCGCATGGAGCACAAAACTCTGCGCACAGTCTCGCCCCCAGCAACAATCCAGTTCGCCCAGCTCACATAGGTATAGTAAAGTTCCAACAAGTGTTGATATTTTAGTTTTTTCTTTATTTAATTAAATTTAGGCAGTATAAGTGATGTATTTGTTTTTCTGATGCACAATATTTCTGAAAAAATGAAGTGGAATATGTTTTTCCAACCAGCCCAATTCAGTTCAGTTGCCATGATTTCTGAGAATTGTTATTTTTGTCTGTAGTGAGGTTCTTACAATTGCATCTATTAAAAAATATATATACAGTCAATTCCCACTATTTGCAGTAGTTACGTTCCATAAATTCTTTGCGAATAATGAACCATTGTGCCTAAGGGAAATATAGAGTTAGGTTCCTGAGAACCTTTCTCTCCAACATTTTCATACTTGGTTTGTGTTTTTTTCTGATTACAGACACTTTATTTAATATTTATTACATTATTTACAAATAATTACAATATATGCAGTGTATAGTACTAAATACAGTATTATAATTACAGTAATCTTTATTTAATTTTTTAAAACATTAACTATGTAGTAAATAAAATTGATGTAAAATTAGTTTTTTTGATGGATAGTTTTTTGATGTTGCAAGCAGGGTTGCAGAGTTGAATAGTAAATGATCCGACTCTGACTCCACTTTTCAAAAAATCCGACTCCTACTCCACCTATTAAAAAAAATCCGACTCCGATTCCGACTTCCTAAAATTTGTAAGTTCTGACTCCAACTCCCGCATAGTTAACTTCAATATTTTATTATTGCAAGTGAGTCTTCTGGCTACTTTATATTAATTTATTCCATAATAATTCAAACTATGTATTTTGTCTTTATCCATTTCCTGCATATGATATTAACAATAACATAAAGTTTCCTATTGGCTGTTGTTTTTGGTTAAATTAAGCTTCCTAAACATTTTCAACAAATCTTTAAAGTCAATTTCCATTATAATCATTATACTTAATTTAAAATATTTAATAGAAATTACAAATTGGTGGTTTAAGATATCTTAAATTTACAAAATCTTGTTGATATCAACGAATAAGCAAATGATTTATAGTGGGTGATTGGTTAACAAACACTTTTTCAAAAGATTTTTATGTTCGGATAATGAACGCTTCACAGAACAAACTGTGGGACCCGATGGCTGCATAGCTTAACATTCTGGAGGATCCAGGGGTCCCACTCCTCCAATTTTTCAGGAGGAATCTGGACCCGGCCTGTTGTTAAACCCATCCTTCAATCTTCTGGTTGACCCATCATGAGTATTGGTCAGCCCAGATGATGGCGGCTCTATAAGTGGTCTCCGCCAGATAAAAATATTCCATGAGGATATTTTGGCTTAACAAACCAAACAGAATGACAGGCTTAGACCTTGCGCGTTGGTGGACTTATGGATAAGGATGGAAGAACAGTAGTTTTTCCCGATTAAAATGAACTCGGAGAAAAGAAAAGTAGTTTTCCCGATTAAAATGAACTCGGAGACAATGTAAAAGGAAGAAAGTAATTTTTCCCGATTAAAATGAACTCGGAGACAACGTAAAACAAATATTTTTCCCAATTAAAATGAATTTGGAGACAATGTAAAACAAATCAAAGACGATTAAAATGAACTTGGAGACAACGTAAAACAAATCAAAGATTTATTAATTAAAATGAACTCAGAGACAACTTAAAACAAATCAAAGATTTATTAAGTTAGAGAGAGATTTTACAATTTTTGGTGTTAGAATGGCACCCATACCAAGTTAGTAAGAGAGAGATTTTACATTTTGGTCTTAGAATGCACCCATACCAAGATTGGTCTTAGAATGACACCCATACCAGGTTAGGAGACAACGTAAAACAAATCAAAGATTTATTAAAGAAGGTAAGAGAGTGAAGACAATGTAAAACAAATCAAAGATTTATTAAAGAAGGTAAGAGAGAGAGACAACATAAAACAAATCAAAGATTTATTAAAGAAGGTAAGAGCTCAGAGACAATTTAAAACAAATCAAAGATTTATTAAAGAAGGTAAGAGAGACGAAGACAACATAAAACAAATCAAAGATTTATTAAAGAAGGTAAGAGAGAGAACAATTTTTTGGTGTTAGAATGGCACCCGTACCAGGTTAAGGTCAACAGGAATTTTTTGGTCTTAGAATGGCACCCATACCAGGTTGAGATCAATAGGTGGAGATCTCTACCAAGACAATGCTATTAATCACTTTCGAAAATTTCTGAAGAGAAGTTAGAATGGCACCCATACCAGGTTGAGGTCAATAGGCTTGGGGATCTACAACGACAATGCTATTAATCACTTCTGAAATATCCTGAAGGGGGGAGAGAAGCAATCGATATTGGACAGATTCTTTATCGAAAAATAAACATATAGATGAAAATGCAAGATTATGTATGTATATATTGTTATTAAATTACATATAAATAAAAGTAGTAAGAAATTATATAATTTTTTATTTGTTTTTTGGGGTCTCTGGAATGAATTAATCAAATTCCCATAAAAACCTATGGTAAATCGATCGGTTAACGAACAATTTGGATAACGAACATTGTCTTGGAACAGATTATGTTCATTAACCGATCACCCACTGTGTTTATAAGAAAGTATTGTATTTCTATACAGTATTTAGCAATACAATACTGGAATGGATAAGTAAAGCTTAAAAAATATATCAAATAAAATGATGAAAGCAGATAATCTTGGCATAAACTCTTATTCTATAAACTCCACTTTTATATTCTTACCATGGAAAGGGTAACAGAGTTAGAAATTTATGCCCATATTTATTTCTACAAGCTAGAGCACTCGTAGTCTATCAGACCAAAGTTGAATATTATTAGTGTAGCAAAAAATGCAGTGTTCTAAATGATCTCTTCAAGGTACCAATATTAACCAAAATCTTATCACGGTTAAAATACCTATTAAATGCATTGGCGGGTAATCCAAGTGATGACCATATTAAGATCACTTGCGGAACGAATGTTGAAATTTTTAATAAGGACTTCCTTCTCATATCTTTAATTTGAAGTAAATAAGTGAAATTCACAAATTTACTACTATTGGAATGGAAGACTTGTAAAAAGAACTTTTATGCTCAATGCCAGAGTTATATTTTGAAGCTTTGAATTTCTTTAAGATGATCAAAGTTCCAACAAAATGCCTAGAGAAATCAAGCTTATTGAGTAGGATTCTGAATACTACAGTGAATGGGACTCAACGGAAACCTTTGCTTTGATAGTGCACTTGTAAACACTTGCAAGTGAACTAATTCTCAAAATTGAGAGCTATTTTTCAAGGGAGGAAATTGACTTGAAAATTTTTTTGGCAAAAGGCTTTTATAAGTTTGCCTTCTCTAATATTATATCATCATTTATGAAACCAGGTATTAAAAAAATGATTACATTAGGTAATCATTAAAAATTAATAAAAATTACTTTGACTTAAAATGACTATTCACATTCAAGCAAGATTGATTCTTATGCAAACATATTCCTCTCACCATCACACGGGACAAGAATAATGGTTATACCAATTTATCTGCATATGTTCTTGTCAATCTCGCTAATGTGTGAAGCTATTTTTGTGATACTTACACAAAGAATATATTCTTGTATCAATATTATTTAAAAAAATATACTTTTTTGTGTTACTTTCTTGGTTTTTGTTGGTGTTCAGAGTTCAAAATCATCCGTAGAAACTATTTTTTTCATTAGAAACTTTAGAAAATAATTCGTCCTATGAATTAATAAATTCTGAAAATTTTCTTTAAAAACATAAAATATTTTATTAAACTGATTGATTGCTAACAACCTATTACATCAGAATGTTACAAAATATTAGCTACCTACATAATTATTTTTGTAAAAACAAATTTACAACTTAATATGAGATTTTAATTAATTTTGTAAAAACAAATTTACAACTTAATGTGAATGATGAAATTTGTTATGCTCATAATTTTAATTATATCATCAAAATTTGGAGTAATCTTGCTAATGTACAGGTACTCTGTACAGAGTATCTATTTTTTTTTATTTTCGACTAGAATTTTACACATGTGGGCCTTGAAACTATAATGTGTTCTAGTTTATGCAGCGGGCCATACAAGATGCCTTCGTGGGCCGGCTTTTGCCCATCCCTGGTCTATAAGGATTAAATACAAGAACTTAGAAATGTAAACTGAAAAATTTATTCTTACTGTGTCCTTGAATTTAGTATTAATGTTGACAAAGATATATCTTTAACAATTGTGATTTCTATTCCAGAGAACTTTTAATTACTAATATACATAATATAAACTATAAAGGGTAAATAAGCTAAGAGAGGGTATACACAAAGGGATTATGAAAATTTACATTCTTACAAATGCTTTGAATGAAATTCTATTATAAAAAACACTAAAAAGCAAAAATTAATCTATTTCAATAATTTCTTTTCTTAGTGAAAACTTATTCTTCCCAAAAATCTGATTTGATGGAGCAATATTCATTTACAAAAGACAGAATAATAATATTGATGGCATCTGTAGACTTCCTGCCTGATTTATCAGTAAAAGTTATGAAAATAATAGGATTCTAATGGTCAGTCATTTTTCTATCTATGAGGAACAGGAATTTGAGATAGATGTGATGTGACTTTCTCCTATCATTAAAAAGAAACATGTAGAGAAATTTGGAAGGGAGAATGATGCAGTGATGGTAATATGATGATAATGTTAAGTGTTTGCCAGCTCATGGAAAGAAACTATAAACAAGATAATATGATAGCAAGAAACGGTGTCACATAAAATTAACAAGAAATTGCAATTGAAAGACAAAAACAAATTTCTTGTCTTTCTCCCAGAAAAAGAATTTAAGGCAGAGGTCAGATTTCTGTCTGGTGCTCAGCATTTAAGAGCTTAAGGAATTTTGCAGCTGCAGAGCAAGATGGTGCAGTTCATTCATTCCCTTTTCTAATTTCCAATAGAGAAAGAAGAATCGGATCTTATGCTATATCGGCTGTCAAGAAAGTTTGGTTGTGAATACTCCAGTTTTTCTTTTTATTCAACCGACAGTGAAAAGATTTCTCCAATCATTAAATAATGAAGAACTCATTCCGTTCCAAGACTGTGAACTCGAGTTAAAAAGCCTTTTGTATTGTAAGGTATTTCCTCTGACTGTCTATTGTCAGGATAAATTTGTAAGTAGAAATCTCTCACAAATTAAGGAAGTAATGGTTATATTTTAACCATGTTCTCTGCATCATTCACATCAACCTCGTCACCCGTCCTTACCTGTAACAAGAATTAATGCCTGTTAGTTTATCCGACAGTCCCACAAACATTTACTTATCTGACTACAAATTATCTTATAAGAGATCATCATTATTGAATTATGGATAGTCTTTGACTTATGACAATGATATAATCAATAAATTTTATGATTAGTTAATGCAATTCACATAGATTTGAGTCCATGAGCAATGATTTGATATATAGAAAGTATATTTTGTGTCTGATTTTTATATTCATTAAGTTTATTATGAAAAAGTGAAATGTAATAATAAATATTGGTAGTGGGCAATCTATAAATTTTGGGCATTTCTAATTATTATGACTTAAAAAAGGTTTAATTTAAATCCGGAGATTTTATGTTGAGGATGACTAACATTTCATTCTCATCCAAGTAACATATTTTTTGTTATTGTCTGTGGAATCTTTACTGATCGTCAGTTGTACTCTAATTTCCCATGACAATTACGGAAGCTACTGTCTTATTTGTAAGACAAGATTTCTGATAGAATAATTCTTAAAGGGATGCACAGTTATTAAAAAGTGCAGTTTAATGACCCCATTAAAACTTAAGTTTGAATAGGGAATGATTAGATAAAAATCTGCTGTAAAAGCTCATTAAAATACATTTAAATGCAGGAAGATGTTTTATGTACTGTACATTATTAATTTGCTTAGTAACTTAAAACAGGAATTTTTCCATTATAAATATCAAGTAAAAACACTTGAATAAGGACAGAAGAACCTTTTATTTTCTTGTTTTAATAAGGCAATCCCCAACTTATATAATTTAATTTTAGTTAAGAACAGGATCTGAACTTAGCCTTCCTGAAAAAACTAAAGAACTCTGTTGTACTCTGATTGAATCCAGATCCTCCAAGATGGTAAGTGACCTGCTTTATCATAATTATGATCTATGTGCTAATTCTCTTAATATAACTATTTTTTATGTTAAGTCTTTGTGACCTACTAGTATTCTATAACATATGCAGATTTGAATTAAGTAAGATTTTGCAGAATGTTCCACTTATGTAAGTTGGGATTGCCTGTACTCTGCAAATTTTATCATCATTTTTCCAACATAAAATGAAAAATTCAGTTTTTGCTTTAATTACCAAATTTTCATATAAAATACCCATAATCATTTTTATTCAATTATGTTCATTTGATTATTACAAAATTAAATTCTTTTATCATACATAAAACAATAGTTACTATTGTTTCACACTCTTCCATTTAAAAAAAAAAAGAAAGAAAACTGTAAATGTAGAGAAATTGTCTAAATTTGCATATAATTAATGTGACATCTATTTGTAATCTACTATCAGAAACAAGTAAAAAAAATTTGTTTAGCACATCTTCAATCTGTAATGTGTATTCTCAATTTTCTATGTTAATTTTGAAGAGTGTCAAATTACTGTAACAGTAGAAATATGTATTTATATAATGTTAGTCTAGTTAATTTCATTATTATAAAATTAAATAAATTATTAGTTTATTACAATTGAACTTTATTGAATACTGTAATTTTGAACACATTTCACACAACAACATTTATTAAACTAAGTAGCTATGTTCTACATGTACATTTTATACATAACTTGACAACAAACAGTTTTTTATTAAATATAGGTAAAAAAGTTATTTTTAAAAATCCATAAAAATAACAAATATTTCACAACATACGTATTACAAATAAAACTGTAAAAACTCTTTCAAAAATACTTTAATGAGATTCTTAAAATTATATTCAGTTCACTCCCAATTAACTGTAGTAGTCAGGAAATTAATGACCCTGTAAATGCAAAATACTCAAAAAAAAAATTGGAATTACAAACAATACGCATTTAATATTAAAAAAAAAAATAAACTTATTTATGCAATTATTATTGAAAAAGAAAACTAGAACTGTTTTTATTTTCAGCAAGAAATTATTGCAATGTTTTTAGTTTTAATTATCAAAGATATAAAGAAAGAAATCTGGAGTATTCAAAAATCTCGTAGATATTTCAACTTAAGATAAAATGTCAATAATTAAATAACAGTTCCAGATTGAAGATGAATCCCAGATAATCAGGAGTACACTGTAATATATAAAATACAGTACAGTATCAATAAATGAAAATTTTATGCAATATATATATTTTAAGTATTTCAATAAGAGAATAATAAATCTCTTTTATTACTATAATGCAAAATTTGATGAATATCAACGTTATTATAATAATAAATTGATTTTGGTAATAGTAATGAAGTTAAATGCAATATATTTACATATTATAAACTTTAAAGTTTTCAGAATACATTTTTTAAAAAAATAAACTCTTGATTTAAATGGACATCTGTAACTAAATTTTGTTACTAATGTGAAAGAATTATATGTTACTAAAGTTGTAGACATTCTGCAACTAATCCGAGTAAAGAAGAAAAACCAAGCACTATGCAGAAATAAAATCTTTATTTTCTAAAGGAACGTTTTCGACCATTCCCTACTGGTCTTCTTCAGGACATTAGCTGAAGAAGACCAATGGAGAATGGTCGAAAATGTTCCTTTAGGAAATAAAGGTTTTATTTCTGCATAGTGCTTGGTTTTTCTTCTATACTCGGATTATATGTTGTTATAGTGGAATTAAATGGCATTCAAATACTGAATAAATTCTTTTTTTCATTAAATATGAATTGCACTTGAATTTTATTATTGGATATAAAAATAAAATTTTTTTTTTATTCTACTTACAGGTTACAGGTTTTTGGAAATAAAGTAAAACAGCTCTCTCTCTATTCTTATGGTGGTCCTAAATTCTTTATTTTTATGTACTGTCATTTATTATTTCGTTAATAATAGAATTGTAATAATAATTCATTTTTTGATTTAATAAATTTCTAAACGTATAAAAATATTGAAATCTGAATTGCAACATCCCTTTAATCTGGAGAATCAAGTCAACAAATATCAACAATTTTCTACTATGAAATATTTTTAAAAACAAAAACCAAAAGTAACATAATTAATATAATGTAATTAATACTTTAATTAGCACTTAATAATAGATTCTTCAGTTCTTAACCACGAGATAAATATTAAGATTTTAATATTACTTCTTTTGACTTAATTTTTTCATATCAAATAGCCAGCATAATTTTAAAAATATGCAAATATCCTAAAGTTTCAGATTTTAAATATTTTTTATTAAAAATATTGCAATTCATTAATGGAAAAAATTATAGAAGAGTGTATCAAACACATATTATCTTAAAAAATTTAAAGACTAAGGTCTTTACTTGTACAGGGTGGGCCAAGATAAACCAAACCCAACCAAGTAATGAATGTGTGAACTTGGGTTCAGTTTATCTTGGCCCACCCTGTATATTAAATTCAAACCTAGGGATTCATAATATTGTAAGTTATTTTAAGAATCAAGTATCAAAAAAATTGAAAATACTATAAATAACTACACACATGTTTGAAATGTCACAAACACACTGTCATCTGTTATGAAATGAGAAGAATCAAAATGACAAATTAAGGAACAGAAGTAGCATGCCATGCCATGGTTTCATCAGACTACTATGCAAATAACTTATTATGGATTGTGTCTAAGGCTGGATTCACACTGGCCTTCCGACTGCGATGTTGATCATTACCGCGACCGTTGCTATAGAAACAATCCCATCAGGCCTCACTTCCCAACTCTTTACTGCGACCACGACAATATTCAACTTGCTGAATATTGTCGTGGTCTCAGTGGATAGGTCATTACGATAGCCAATATAAAGGAGACATTTGGCCATCTGTTATGAGCTTATGCTATTGGCTGTTGTTTACGCAGTTGCTATTGGTTGATTCGAAAAATTGTGAAGCTAGTTGTGATCAATTTGCATGTTTTATCGCTAGTTGTCAATCGTGGTTATAGTTGTAGACGTGGTCTCACACCAGTGTGAATCCATCCTAAGGCAGTAGTTTATCTATATAAAAGTTGCTCTACTGATCTGTCAAAAATGAAAAATAACTGTTATACAAATGTTAAAAATTTATTATTATTAGTTTGATTTTAAAAGGCTGCATTTTTATTTCTTTAAGTAATTAAATTATGATTAAACAACGAATTATTTTGTTGGTCAATATTACTGTGGACAAAAATTTTACCCGTGATAACATTACTGTCAAACACATAACACCTGTTTATATTCGTGATGGATTTTTCATTGAACATTTTAAATAAAAATTATTTTATCTGCACAATTTAAACTCGAAGACTGAACCAGAATCTGAACCGAGATAAATGAATTTATATTAATATTCAATTTTTGAATACCTGATATGCTTTGAATTTTTGATTTGTTCAATATAATTGTATACAACTATATAATGACAACATATAATAAATAATAATTGGCTTAATAGATTTTTATTTATTGGATGATAATCAATTGAACCTTGTATTATTTTGCAGTTTTTTAGCTGTCAATCAGACTTTTGATTTTCATTTTTTGAAACTAGCATACTACACCAATATTAAATATTTAATTATCATTTTTTTTAATGATCTAAATTTTCAGATATGATCTGCTTTGACTTATGAGGAGTTTGTGACATCAGAAGAACTGAACCTGATCTTGGTGCAGAAGAACCTCTTTCAGAAAGTTCTGCTATATCTTGTAAGCCTGTTTTATTTTCTAAATTTATAACTGATCTCTTCATTGATTGTAAATTTCTAGAATTATCATTGTTTGGAAATTCCCGAGGAAATGGCAAAATATATTCACTCATTTGGTGTTTTTGAACTAATCTTTGGGCAGACAATATTTGTGTTTCATCAGGTGATAAATAATCTCCATCTGTGTAAAAATCTGATGTGTCTGAGATTCTTATTGGAAGATATTCTACCTCACTTGATGTGTCAATCATTGGATGAAGTGGTATCAAAGGTTCATGATTTAAACTAGCATTAGTATCCGAAAAATAATTCAAAGGCACATATGTATATTGAGGATAACACACACTTCCAGGAAGGTATGTATATGTATCGATTTTCTGAGGTAGGTACACATCTCCAAACACATTTACATGAGATGATGCTACATCATAATTTGGATGATACAGTGGCATTCCAATTTGTTGAAATAAAGAATTGGAAATATTATTATTATATTGAGTCTTTATTTCTGCATTTCCTTTATGAGAATTATCTGTCATACCATGAGTGAATGGAGGATTAATAATCTGTTTCTGAACTAGCGGACGGGTAATAAATAAGGAAGTTGTTGGTCGATGGAAAAGAACTCCTTGCGTCAGATCACCAGTACTAGTTGCTCGAGTTATCATTACTTTTTCAGCAGTCAAACGTCGAGCAGCAATACTATGTTGCGAAGTATCACTTCCTCTTCTGGAAGGAATCCATGGTATGATCCGATTACGAGTACGAATTAGACGTTCTCTTTCTCGCCGAGTTTTTCTTCTTTGATGGCGAGCTAATGCATGTGCAATCCATTCTTGTTCACTGACTTGCATACTGAGCTGTGAATCTAATGATTGTCGTCTTCCTCCACAAGAATCTATCGAAAACTGTTGTTGACTTATATCTATAAAAATTATACATTAATGAATTTTATGATATTAAATCAGCTGTTTTATTTAAAAAAATACTATATTAATCTGATTATTAGCTTATGTTTATTATATGAAAGCAATTTCATATTATAAACATTAAAAATAGAAATCATCTTATATTAAGATTTCTGAAATAAATAAAAACTGTTATATACTTGAGATGGCCAATATGTCAACTATACAGTCATTTATAGCCTCCTATGATTACTTAAAATTATCCATCAAATTGAAAATTGTATTGATGTGCTATGTCATTTAGTTCTTTCCCAATTTATTATCCAACAAAATGCACATAAGCTTAGCTGCTATAACAGAAATAAACTGTCTGATACCAGTGTCAGATTTGAAATAATAAAAACGATCCATCATAACCTGAACTCAGTACAGTCTTTAAGAATTCAAGAACAACTTTGGTAGATATGGGAAATGTGTACTTATATATTATGTCATTAATAATATTGAACATGTACTGAAATTGAATCTGCTATGTGTCTAAGTTTTACAACCTATTTTGTAAGGAAAAATATATAGAAACATGAAGAATTGCAATATTTCTTTTTGTTATTCAGCTTCATTTACATGTGCAAATTGGCACCCTTTCTAATGAATCCCATTAAGGCAAAACAACACACTCATGTGATTGACAAACATAATGTTTAATGCTTATCTATCGCAATAAATTTTTATGAGCTATAATATGAAAAACTGGATGCAAATACACACTGTGAAGTTTTGAGAGCATATTTAAAAAAGTGTTAGCTGGATGTCTGCATAGCAAAATAATTGCATACTTCATTGGAGAATCTGGATTCAATTCCAGGTCCACATCTCCAGTTTTTTTTTAGGAGAGATCTAAAATAATCTATTGAACCCTGTGGGGGTCCGAGGGCCAAGGCCCACTGGAAGACGTTGCTTCTCACCCAATCGTAACTTAGCGGAGTCGACAGTTTTATCGTCGATATCAGGTGAGTGCGACCCTTGTCCAGCCGGTCCCAAATACTCCGATCTCCACTATTCCCCGAAAAGAATAATAAACACAATTCAGTTCGAGCTGCACGAGGGCTCGAATGTCGTGCAGATGTTTGGTGGGACTGATGTAAATAACTTACAGTTAAAAAGAAAGTATTTACCGAATCGACTACCCGACGCGAGACTTAATTCCCAGCATCGTAAATCTCCAAAAATAAAAGAGATTACTCATCGTGGGCGAAGGATTGTGTCCGTGCAGGTGTCCAGGGACTATGGACCCCACCTGCAGATGAAATAATGAACAATAGTCGTGAACGATTGGAATCCGATCTTTTGGACGAAATGTCACTTCTGTCACAGCAACCTTTTGAAAAAGTGCGTTTTATTGTCTTAACCAGGAGGGTAAGACAGGATCTTTGAAAGGAAGGGACAGTCAGTCGGTTCCTGACAGAGCACGAAAACGGTCACCGCTCTCCACGATCACTGCAGCACTAGGAAGTCATCGGTCAACTCGTCCCGTCAGCCACAACCATCACCCATGAAAGCACTGGCCCGGGATCTTCGTTAGCTTCCCATCCTCTTCTAGAGAACGACCCTTCTCCAGCGTCAACTACCAGACCACCATCGCTAAAGACATTTTTTTTTCCTGTGCCACACGCCGAGCGACGTCAACGTATTCAGCACCAGAGAGAAGACCCCGAATTGTAACGAGGTATTGTCGGGCTCGTTGTTTGTAAAAATCTCTCTCTCTGTAATAAAAGAAGATGTTTGTTTACACAAATATTGTCTCCGAGTCTGTCTGTGTCTAGCATCTCGTTACTCATCCTTATCTGCGCCACACGCTGCTAAAAGGCTGTCCGCCTGTTGAGCAGCTTAATATCTTTTCTTGGGCCGCGGGCTTCACAAACCCTATTATAGGTTGACCAGCTCTAAAAGTGATAGTAATTAGATAGGGGATGACAACATTCCCTCACCATATATGTGAAATGCAATAATTGTCTATACGGGTAAACAAAATAGAGTTAAGGTTTAGTTGTAATATGGTGAGGGAATGTTGTCATCCCCTATGTGAAATGCAATAATTGTCTATACGGGTAAACAAAATAGAGTTAAGGTTTAGTTGTATTGGTTTAACATTTACATTTTTCTTGGTTGGCTGTTAAACAGTCTCACTGCAGCTGAGCTTTTCCTGAAGAGTCCTCCTAATGCAAAGAAGCTTGTGATGTCTTAATCCTTCAGGACCAGACTTTTGCAATGATTATCACCTTCCCAGTTTTTCAAGTTGCTCTGCATCACCATGCAAGAGGGACACACTTTTACATGGTGATGCAGAGATAAGTCAAAGCTAGAGTTGATTTCTCTCTGGTTTTGGCTGGGTGTGTTTTGTTTTTGCCCTTCATTATGTGGTTATCACATCCGCATCCAGAACCTGGCAATAAAACTGAGTTACATCTTACAGAAACTATGCTTTTAGTACTTTGGTGAAACAAGTTGTAGCTCTTCAGGGCACACATGGGATATATCGCAATTCAACTAAAAAGTATTAACTAGGATTCATTTATGGCTATATTTTGTATACTAACTTGATAGGAATTTTTTTTTTAATTTTGTTGTTGTTGCTGTTGTTATTGTCATGTCATACAGAGTAGCTGGTTAATCCAAAAACACTACATCTTACGGAAAAAGCTGAATGAACTTTTTGGCCAACCAAATATTTTTGAAATAATAATTTATATAACATGGTTATGGTTAACTTAATATTAATGCATATTTTATTTTTATTATAAAAAAATAACTGTAATGGAATAATCTATTAAGCTGTGTATTAAAATTATTTAACCTGAAAGTGAAGAATGATGTCGTATTCCAATTGAACTTCCTCCAACTATGGCGCCTCTTCTGGAAATGAATTTAGGAAATGCTGCAGCCCATGTAGAAGAAAGTTCTTGAGATGCTATACTATTTAGTTCAAAATTCATTCCTAAAGCAATAAAAAAATAATTTTTTTTTAAATTTAATCAAATGTAAATTATAATTTATTGACAAGTCTATTGTTATTTATTATGATTCTTTTCCTGCCTTAAACAAGACCTCTTGCTTGCTTTTATAAAATATAAGGAATTAGCTTAAGTTGTTGTTATTTATTTTAAAAATTCCAAATAATAATCCATAAAAATTCTCTAATGCTATTTCAAAAATAATTTTATACATATATATTGGATTCTATTAACAATGTTATTTCTTTTGGAGATCTGAATCTTAGATTCAGGCTCCTAAAAAAAAATTTTTTTTTTAAATTGATTCCATATAAGTTAAATATTCAAAATCATTTATACATAAAACAATATAGTAGAACCTTGATTTAATGGACTAATAAGGGGAAGAGTTTCTGTTAAAGCAAAAGGGTTTTAAAAATTTTAATATACTTTACTATATATTTTGCTATTCATAAAATACAAGCTTTGATTCCAAAATAAAAAAAAGAGAAGCTATATTTTTGAGTGCAATATTTGTAAATTGAAAAAATTTTCAAAATTTTTGGGAATATTCAAAAACAATTTAAAAATTTGTTTTTATATAAATAGACATGATACACGAATGTCAGAGAAAATTTATGTTGACATTATTTCGTTAGATGGAAGAATTCCATTAGCCGTAATATCAAGTTAAAAATTTATGATAATATGTTTTCTAACATTTATCATCAATAAATTCAAGTTACCAATATTTCATTCTTTGGAGTTTCATTGTCATAGATATTAAAGATCTCTTATTTAAAAAATTTATATGAATAAAAAAATAGAATAAATAATTAATAAGTTGGTGGGTTTTTAAATACTTGTTTTGTTATTATATATATTGTAATATGAAAAAAAGTTAATGAAAATATTGTTATAAGTTCTATGTATTAAAAAATATATAAAATTATTTTCAAATTGAGTTTAGTGAAATTTATATATGGTGGTAATATTATTACTTCTGATAATAGCATATAAAATATGAAACTGTAGAAAAAATTTTCATACTTACCAACAGGATCATCATGGGTACTATGAAAACTAACTGAAAAAGGACCTTGACTTATTTGCTTCTGAGCAAAAACTTTAGCTATCATTTTACTTCGTTTAAGTCTCACGGGTTCATTTATGGGTTGATTAAAAACTCTATAGAATATAAAATTATGACAATTTAGAAATATGACAAAATTATATATTTTGCCTCTGAAATTTAACTGGGAGAAAAAATTTGTCAAACAGATTTTAAAGATTAGTGAGAATTAAAATTCAATTGATCAGAGATGGATAATCTAAATTTGAAAAATTAGTCAATTTGGAACAAAAGAAACTAAATGTCTCAAGAGTTATTATTATTTACCTAAAATTATTTATATAAAGTGAACAAGACAGAAGTCAGTTTGAATTATTAAAAAAATCAGATTATATGGAATACTCTCCTGCAAAAAGAAAGAAATTGAAATATAGCATTTGTTGTTAATAGAATATTTATTGTATATACACTATTGTTTTCACATTCTAAAGAAATATTCCCTTTTATTTAATATACAAAAAAAAATTCTTATTTCTAAATACTTGTTTGCTTTTGAATATATCATTATTTCACTATTTTCCAACAAAGATTTTTCATGCTATTTTTTGAAAATAGAATATCAATAACTGTTTCATTTTCACTATTCCATATATCTCCAAAGCCATATTTAAAAGTTTAATCTGAAGAAAGTTGATCAGGGGATAAAATGAAGGGAAAGTGAAGATAAAAGAGGGAGAAAAGAAAATTGCAGAGAACTATTGGTCCAATTCATTATTTGCACAATATTTATCTTAGATAACTATCCTCATGTAAATCATGGTTTTGATGATGTATTGTAGTAAGATTAACTGTGATACACATTACTAAAAACGAATACAGTCGTACCTTGGTTAATGACGGTAATCTGTTCCAGGATTACTGTCGTTAACCAAAACAGTCGTTATCCAAGATGCGATTCCCCACAGGATTTAATTGAAAATTGATTAATTTGTTCTGGTTCCTTCCCACAACCATAGTATATATTAAAAATGCAGATAAAACTCATTTAAAATGTCCTAAAAATATGGAAAAATACTTATTTTTTCATATTTGCTACAAAAAAATTAACATTAAAAATTATTTTTGTGAATAATTCATTTCATTAATTATCAATCTTTACCAGAAGGACAATTGGACTCACTTCGGAGTTTTTGACAAACGAACCCGTAAACACTGATTAGCAGCAGAAAGACAATTTGGCTCACTTCGGAGTTTTTTGACAAATGAACCCGTAAACACTGATTAGCAGCCTATAGAGATTTGATTTTGCCTTTTGATGGCGAACGAAACCATTATTATATAGATAATAAATACTGATTAGCATCTTATAGATTCAACGATTATTATATAGATAAGATTTGATACTGATTAGCAGTTTATAGATTCAACGATTATTATACAGATGAGATTTGATTTTGCCTTTATGGCGGAATGAACAGTGACACGCATTCGCTGATTTATTGTCTATATGAACTGTTTTATTGTCTATATGAACTGTAGGATCTCGGACAGATGTTTTTTTTCTCTAATGGAATCGAAAACTGCAACGTCACACTACTTGCAGATATCAAGCAATAATATAACACAAACAAACAATAGAATCAGACTTTGTTGGCAGAATTTAAAATAATAATCGTCTAGAAATCATCTTAAAGAAACTAAAATCTAGTGAATTTGTTGCACGTCTATTTTTAATTAATTAAATAATTTGTTTTCATTATTAAATGTTAATTATCATTTACTTAAATATAATTTTATATGGTTATAATTTTATTAATTTTAATAATGATATTGTCGGATTTGAATTGATTGTGATAAAAAAATAACGATTAACAACTGAGCTAACGAATCACGTGATGCGATGACGAGCTGTTTTGCAGAGCTATATTTTGCTGGAAGTTCACATAATCAGGAGTCATTAACTAAAGCCTGCATCGTTAACCAAGACATTTTTTAACCAAGACATTTTTTGCTTATAGCCACTCGTCGTTAACCAAGGTACCACTGTATTTGAAAAGTAGATGATTTCAGTTCTTTCCAAAGCTGCTTGTTTCACTTTATTTTAGCTATTTTCAAATTATTAACTTTCTCATAATGAGAAAGTTAATAATTTGAAAATAGACTAAGTTAATAATTTTTTTTAAAAGGTCTGAAAAGTTCATAGGACAAACTTTATTGCTTATTGTGCCTAATGGATAAAATGCTACAAGCTATATTTAATAAGATTTATTGTATTATTGTATTAGTTTTATTATTATTTATAAAAATAATTATGTATTGAACTGGAGAAAGGATAATCTCTTCTATTCCCAATCAGAAAAAAAATTACCGTATATACTCATGTATAAGCTGAGGTTTTTCTCAAAAAAAAATATCTGAATTGGGAGGATGGCTTATAAACGGATCAAAAAAATTAACTTTTTTTTAGCTGGAAAAATTGAGGTAATAAGCAAAACCATAACTTACTGAATGTTTCCAGGAAGACCAGGAAGGAAATTTTGCAGTAAGACCAGTAAAGAAATTTTGTAATAATTCATTTAATACAATACCAGGTAATATTTTATCTTATCCCACAGAGATCAAGCGCATTGCACTGCCGATTCCAATTTGCATCTCTATACCATAATCAGGTAGGTGACGTTGCACTGCCCAGTATGCAAAAACTCTTGATAATCAATCAAGAATCTTACTTAGGATTCATATTTGGGTGAAAAAATAACCAAGGTACCACTGTATAAGTAAAATTTAAAGAAAAAACTTTTATCAAAACTTGTCATTAGATCTTCATATTATCTGAGGCCTAATCAGAAACAAATTATCAATGAATCGTGGCAAGTTAATCGAGAACACAAAATCTTTATAATAATTATATTCTGCATCTCTATTGAAATGAACAAAATGAAGATAGAGTGATCAGTTTTATTCACAGTACAATAATGATATTCTGCCTACTCCAATAAAATAAATTCCTAGGAGAGAAAAAAACAGTATAGCAACAAAAATTAATGAATATTTGAGGAATGTATACTGATAAAATATAATTTACAATCTAAGGGATAAAAATCCTAGAAATAGATTGTTTACTGATTGTCAGATCTCAAAGCAAATTGAAAAGGAATATATGGGTTATAATGATTCATCTTACGATTAATAATATTCAAATGAACTAAAGCACAAAAGTAGGAAAATAGCACAAATTTATTGAGAAAACGTTTTCGGCTATTCAATAGCCATCATCGAATAGCAATCATATGTTGATGTTTTCAACTGATGATGGCTATCGAATAGCCAAAAACGTTTTCTCAATAAATTTGTGCTTTACTTCATTTGAATATATGAGTTTGCAATATGGTGAGACTTTTATTACATAAGAATTTAAGATAAATCTATGGAATATATTGTAGCATTTTGAAAATACAACATAAAATTTAATTTTATTATTATATTTAAATTATGTGATTGTTTTTTTCTACTGAAAGGATATTGAATTATTGTTAATAGGACATATATAATTTTGTAATTTAAAGTTTTTGCTACAAAAGACAGAGCTATTTCAGAGCCTACCAAGATTTTTAAAAACCATATGCATTAATCAAGAACTAACCATGTTTTTGAAATATCTGAAAATCATGCTAAGTTATTTAGTCATTTTTAAACTTTACTCTGGATAATATGGGAACTTTGTTAATTTTATAAGAATATTTGTTTTTTCAATAAATATAGCATATCTAATTTAACTAATAAATAAAAAACTTCTATATTTGCAGAAAGATATATTGAATTAAATACTTTTTTGCCAAATTTATTAACATTGTTGAAAATGCATTATTCATCAAATTTATTTAAAATCTGTACTGAAAAATAACAGTAGTCTATTAAAAAACTTCATCATAAGCAAAATCAAAATTTCTAAATTGCAGGCTTAACATATAGAAATCATGTTGCACTCCTCATCCTAATGGTGTATGACATCATCATTAGGATGATCAACTCATTTTAAAATATGATCAAAGATTTGAATACAATAACTTAACTCAACTCAATAAATTACAATGTAAGGGAAAACGAAGCTTTAAACAGTCTCTTGGGACCCATGTGACGTAGATGTATTCTAATGGAATTTTTACTGTGATAATTTAATATGAAACTTTTTTAGGAAACAAAACAGTTATTCAATAACAATATTAAAAAGAAAATATTTTTATGTAAACAATCAAAGTTTATTACTACTTGTTATCTTGATATTTTCTGAAGCTGCATCATCCTAATGATGATGTCATACACTGACATCAATCTCACTTCAGAGTAAAGTAAAATCTTACTTTACTCCAAAGCGATCGAGCGTGTCGCATAGCCAACTCCAACCTGCATTTACTATATATAAATAAGTGCATCAGATAGGCAATGTTGTGCTTCCTGATGCACCGCAATGCAGAAATTCTCGATGATAATCTAAGAATCTTATATAGGCACACTGCACTGGATCATTTTAGGTTAAAATAAAATTTTTCCTTTTAAATTGATATACTGGTGTTTGTATTATAATAATTTATATATATATATTTATATTTAAAGTTTCAATAAAATATTTATTTTGGCAAATGTCATTAATATATCGGTAACTAAAATCAAAGATCACATAATTTATTGATTTCAAATTTTTATCGAATTTTAAGTGCTGAAGTCTGGGGATAGGCTTATATATGGGTTTCGCATTTTTACCAATTTTCAAACTCTGAAGTCGGGGGTTGCTTATATACAGATCGGCTTATATTTGAGTATATACAGTAATTTAATTTTTTTTCTGATTGGAAACTCATAATTTTTCTGACAAGTACTTCTACAATAGATAAATCAACTACTAAATATTCAGTACTTTGAGAAGAAATTTCAACAGATTGAATTTTAAATGTTATCATAACTGGTTCAATGATTAAAAGGGTATATGAATTAAGATATGCTTTTAATCATTGAACCAGTTATGATATTCAAAATTCAGTTATAAAATCCAAAATATTACAATCTGAGTTAGTAAGATTCTATTATATGTATCATTTTATTATAATATTTAATAAAGCATTACCATGCTATTTCATTTTTAAAATTTCAAAAATTCATTACCAGAATATTCTAACAACAAATATATTTGTTATAGTTTTCAAAAATTTTTAATAATTTATATAGCCTGTATTTATTTTACAATAGATTTTTATTCATCATCATCTTATAGCATTTTAGCTACAAAAATTCTTGAATAAGCATAAATATTAATGCTCAAAGGTTAATTCAATGCATTTGGCATCTTCCTCATCTTCAAATATAAGTATTATTAGCAGGCAAAAATGCCAAGTGCATTGCAAATATTTCTGACAATAAAAAACAAAAGGTCTTCAATATATATTGTTTTACAATGACACATATGCCCTTATTGTTTAATTAAGGACAATATTTGCACTTATGTCATTTGAATGGAATATACATTCTATTTCTTTTTAATTTTCTCTTTTTCCTTCTGTATTTAAAATCCTAATTGCATATTATATTTAAAATATCATTCTGTAGGGTTGTGATCACATATATGATCATTTTTCTAACAAGGAAGGCTCAGACTTTCAAGTCACTGATTTTTTTAAATCATATACACTTGTAGTAGTCCCTAACACAATATAATGTGCAAGCAATAAAGTATACAACTTAAGCATTGTCAAGAAAATTGAGCTAGAAGTTTTGCACTGAGCTCATATACACTAGAATTTGAACATAACAAAGATGTTGCAGTACCATAATGATTACAGCCTTGTTTTCATAACTGTGTAATTGTTGATTTGATTCTCAGCTTTGACATTTTCATTTATTTTTATTTTTTCTTCTTACATTGTTTTGTATGAATACAGTTATTTGTATTTTTTTTTTATTTGCTTTAAATATTTTATGTATGTATATATATTCTTTTTTTATCAACAGATGATGCCACTTTCCATTCTGTAAGAATACTAACATATAAATAATGGGAGAAATAAGTTCATTCCTTCAGTGGGGTCAGCCAGATTATGGAGGATGGGGATTGACAGGCCAATGTATGCATATTAAAAATATAAACGTTGTTTAAAATATAAAATAAATTTAAATAGTTATTATATGCAAATAAAAAATTACCGACAAGTACATTTTCAATGAATAATGTTTTCCATTATTCCACAAGTTTAGCATGAAAAGTTTTGACAACAGGAATGTTTCAATACATTTATTATATGCAAAAAAATACATTATTCTTCAGAGGTGCTCCAACCAACATACAATGCAGGGTGATATTTAACATATAGATATTGGAAACAAATAAATTTGACATTGACTGCATCAAATGAATGCACTGTTCTGACATGCAAAAGTGGTTGTAAGATCCTCTATTTCAAAGCAAACCTCGTTCATATTGCAAAAACTTTCTTTTGTCAGATAATTTATATGAAAACCATGAAAACACAACATTTTCAAAAAAACGAGTGCAGATAACTTATGATGCTTAATTGAATGAATTTTGATAGCATCTTCACATGATGAAATTTCCCATTCAGTTTCAATCAAATATGGGAAATTTTGAGGATGTTTGATAAAGTTTTTAACCTATCTATAGAAATACACACATCTGTAGAAACTTCTGATTCAAGACTACAGTCAGAAAGTTAATATTCTTACAGAATGAAAAGTGACATCATCTGTTGACAAAAAGAATGTAAACATATATAAAATATTTAAAACAAATAAAAAAATATAAATAACTGTATTTTATATAAAACAATGTAAGAAAAAAATAATAAAAATAAAAAAAGTTAAAGGCAAGAATCAAATCAGTGATCACACAATTACGAAAATAAAGCAATAATTACTGTGCTACCAGAACATTTATGCTATTAATGAATTCTAATTTATATGAATTCAGCACAAAACTTCTTGATTTTCTTGACAATGCTTGAGTTGTGCATTTTATTATTTGCACATCATATTGTCTTAGAAGACTACTACAAGTGTGTGCAATTTCAAAAAAATCAGTGACCCAAATGTCTGAGCCTTCTCTTTTAAGATAACATGACTTGGAAATGATAGTTTGTCTTACTATCATGCAATTTATGATGCAGAGATTCATAGTGGCAAGCAGATGAAGTTAAATTCCTTCATCAAGAAAAAAAGCCAGAAAACTTCAATATCAACAGCTTCACAGAAGTAGCAGGAGGATTCTGTTATAGTTGAGGAATGCTGAGGAGGAGCAATTATGATAGGAAGAATAAGAAAAAATTTTTATTTTTATATGTTTTGTTAATAATTTAAAAATTATTAACAAAACATATAAAAATAGTGCATTTTCATATTATTACAGTGAAACCCCGCTCGTGCGTTCCCGTATCGTACGACTTTCCCGCTTTAAACGTCTATTTTCGGAAGTCCGAGCATTTTCCTATACATGCAATGTAAAACTTTCCCTCTTCCTACGTTTTAATTATATAACTTTTTTATTATGACGTCATCAGAGTTCCCGTTTCATGCGTTTTCCCGGCTCGTTCGACTTTTCGGGCTGGTCCCTGAAAAGTTTCAAAATCGGGGTTTCACTGTATTTAGCAATTACAATAAATTATACTATATTACAGTTTAGTGTAAAATAAAATAAGTGTTTCCTATTCATATGTATATACATAGTACTGCCCCTAGGCATGGGTTGCCCAGGCCCTATACTTAAAAGATGTTTATGTTAGTAATTTAATTTTAGGAAATATTTATTTATTAGCCTATGATAAATTGCTTGAAATAGAAATAAACTGTAGAAACTCATATTTTGAAAACTCCTTATCTATATCAATATTAATTTTTTATCAAGTATTTTCTTATACTATTGTTGGAATGAATCTCATGAACCTTGGTCTCAAATATGTTTTTGATTATAGCAGTTACTATGTAAATATAGTTGTATTTTTAACTCTGGGGGTAATTGGTAATATTAATTAGAATGGCAAATTGTATTTCGAACAACTGTTTATTTACAATAATAATTGACTTTACAAAACTAAGAATTTTTGGATTTCTTTATAACGTACCAGTATTAAAATTGATGAAAGTGACAAACTTAAAAAACAGTGTATGAATTTGAATCTGGTACTGAAACAAGGTGAAAACATGGCATAAATGGAATTGACTTGTATGAAGAAACAAAAATATTTTGTGCTGTATGTTGCCAGAACAAGCATATTGAAACATTCTAGTGCAGTTGCTAAAGCAACTCCACTAGAATGTTTCAATATGCTTGCTAAACTGTAAGATTCCTTTGAAAATCTTGGTATCAACTTAAGAATTTTACTAACAATTCCACTTGCTACAGTATCAGAAGAACACAATTTTTTTAAGTTAAAATGATAAAATCTACCTATGGTTGTATATGTCCCAAGAAAGATTATCTAATTTAACATTATTGTCAACAGAACATAAATTCAGTGAAAAACTGGACGTAGATCGTTTAATTAATAATTTTTTGCTGTACAAAAAGTAAGAAAAATAGTTTTAAAATTTTGGATCTTGATTTATATGTACTAATTTTTTTCATTTATTCATTTATTTTAGTATTATTTATTGTTTCAATTTTTCTTAGATTTAATTTTGTTATATATATAATAATAACATTTACAAATCTTAATCTTCATTCTTCTAGGGGATTTACGCGATTCCAATGATTCTATACAATGACACCGTTGTTAAATTAATATCGCAATGGTGGAACCGGCCATTAGTATTCTCCCACAATGGAAAGTGGCGTCATTTATTGACAAAAAAACAGCAATGTTAAGATTTTAATTTTTTTGTAGTCAGTCATATTCTCATTGGAATGATAATATGACATCAACAGACCTTAAAATAGTTCCGGAAATTCTGTATGATTTGTTTGAAGTCTATAGGCGCATTCGGCAATTCAGATCAATCTGACTAGTATCTGAATAAATCAAGTGACTTCTGAGTTTCGTCTGACTCATCTGACTTGGCATTTGCCGAACGCATATGTCTGCTTCTCTACTGACAAACATGGCGGATGAAGTGATATAATACAAATTATTACACATATTACAATGCTTTACATGCATAGTAATATCGAATTAAAAAAATTTTATATGGACTAGTGGCTAATCATCCTCAATATAAATATCATTTATTGAAATAATTATTAATAAAACAAATATAAATTAACTACGACATTAATAAATAATAATTTCTTTATCAATTATTAATAATATAACAAAACAAGTTTAGGACGAAGCAACGTGAGCATACTTTTCAACCGATAAACACACACGAATTCTCGTATTAATAATGTCTACTTATGTAACGAGATATCTTTCCTTCAGTTATACGGTTTTGCTCCTCTGAATGTTAGTTAGAGTTGAAAAACTTCATCACTTTCATTCATTTTAATTTAGCATAAATATCTCATGGGCGCCGCCATGTTGCTCAGACCAATGTCAGAAACTACAGAGGTGACTGACGAAGGTCTGACTATCTGACTTCAGAACTCGTTAGTTGTCTGATTTGCCGAACGTTGCGCTTCAGTCAGACATACGTCAGAATTCAATGCCGAACGATCATTGTTCAGATTTCTTAAGAATTCTGAATTGCAATACGCCTTATGTTTAAGACACTAGAATGCAGGTTGGTAGTTTTAAACCCATCTCTCGCTGGAGGAGAATTTATTTGTAAAATATGCTGACTGAGGATTTATTATTTCTCTCAGATACAGCATATTTTAAATTTCCCGGCGTCATAGAGCGATCATTTAATGACAGTGTGACAGCTTCAAATTAAACACTTGTAGTGTATCTTGTATAGCAGGGATGCACAGACTTGTTAAGACCAAAGGCCGCATATATTCCCTGAGAATTATAGGAGGGCCACCAAAAAAATAGTAAAGTTATAAATCATATTATGCTTATTAATCATATGTTACAAAGCAACATAATCAAAAGTAAATAAAGAATTTTTAATTAAATGCGTAGTATTGCACTAATTTAACAATTTTTTTATATTATGTTCGACATTTGCAGCGGCAGTGCTACCTTGTGTGCATATACAATTTTTTAAAATTTCCTATTTCACACATACAGTAAAAATAAAAAAATGTTATTACAAATATGATTACAGTAAGACCCCGCTTAACGCTGCTCCGTTTAACGCTGTTTCAATATAACGCGGTTTTTTCGAATTATACTTTTTATTGATTTACTTTGCTGCAGTTTTCAAACCGTTATACTCACATAAATCCGAATTTGTTGCTTTAATACTCCTATGCCTTCTTACAGTGAATTTGATATCAATGTAGTGTAGTATATGTATACGAAAGTTTGCTGCGGTCACAGTTCATATTTATGATCGGTCATCGAGAGTAAGCATTTCTTCTGAAGATGAGGAGTAAAAGGAACATACAACGAATTTTATCAAAACAAGTTTAATCATATTACAGATATTATGGATCAGTTATACAAAATGATCCAAATTTTGATAGAAGTTCAAGTGTCATGGATAAGATCTCGGTATCGACAATTGCTTGCTGAAGGAAAGAGGAAAAGGCAATCGACGTTAGATGACTTCTTAACGAAAAAACAAAAAGTATCAAATGAAGAACCTTCCTCATCACAAGCATAAATTATCTACTCGAATATTTTTTATTTTCATGAATGATTTACGAAAACAAATCGATATTAGCAGTAAAAAATGTCTATAATTAATGTAATACAATAGTAAACGATATTTAGCAATAAAAAATGTCTATAATTAATGTAATACAATAGTAATAATAAATAAAATATGTCTATAATTAATGTAATACAATAATAATAATACATGTTCAATAATAAAATGTCTATAATTAATGTAATACAATAGTAATAATACATGTTACAATGTCTATAATTAATGTAATACAATAGTAATAATACATGTTACAAAATAGATATTAGCAATAAAAAATGTCAATAATTAATGTAATACAATAGTAATAATACATGTTACAAAATAAAATTAAAAAGAAGGGTACATATTTTATTCACTGTTCTGTTTCACCTATTTAATTATTTGTGTTAAGAGGACCTCGTTTAACGCTATTTCATTTAGCGCTTGGTTTCTTTGGAATGTATTCCCCACGTTAAACGGGGTCTTACTGTATTATTTTTTCTTATTGTTTAAAAATATTTGAAAATGTATTGTTTAAAACTATAAATAATATATTCGTTGATTGTGTGGGTTGTGTTATTATACATGGTGAGGAGGGCCGCAGTCTGTGCATCCGTTGTATAGTATACAGGGTGATTCAAAAAAGGTTGTGCCAAAAAGTCTAGTCACGTTTTTTGATTTGAGGCCCCGTTTAAAGGATATGAGGAGCGAAAGTTTTGTGACGTCATTTCCAGTTCAATCAAAAATTATTTTTAAAATATGTTAATTTGCATTTTTAAAATCATCTATAAATTTTAACTACTTAAAAACTAACCTAAAAAATTTAGAGCATGGAGAACAGATTGTTTATTAAATTAGGGACAGATTATTTAAATGAAAAGTAATTGTTTTACAAACGCAGCATCCATTTTCAAACAATTACAATAAAATCTGTCAAGTTGGACACCTCTATATGTTGAACAGCTTTTCCTGAAACCGAACAAAAGCCTATATTTTACTATATGTTCAAACCTCTATATTCTGGACACCTCTCTATCTTGTATCTTGAACAACTGTTTGTAATAAGATGGACACTTTTTGATAATTGGTTGAAATAAAATCTTAAATTTTATTTAGGTTTAAAAGATTATCTAAAGGAATTTGTGAAAGAAAAACTTATAACATTGATTAGTCATGCCTTGAGATGGTTACTAATGACTTATAAATCCATAATTTACTTATTGCTCTAAATACAAACACTGAGCATTGAGAAAAATCAAACTAGCCAAATTACCAAAACTAGTCAAATTATAGCCAGAATATTTTATTGCAATAAAATTAAAAATATTTGGGCTATAATTAGCTAGTTTTGGTATTTATAGACCTTGGTTTATATTTTATATTTTTTCTTTGAGAATTGTGTGCTGTTTCTTCTGTTGCTGTGATTAAGCTTTCCTTAGAGATCTTAAAAAGCAGTAAAAGAAAATCAAATATACTGACATTAGACCAAAAGAAGCAAATTACTGATCATTTACAATTCTGGATGTAGTGAGATGGATTTATGTTGCATGACAAGAAGTTTCACAATTAACTATTCAGAAATGTTTTAAAAAAGCTGGGTTCCCTTACAGATTCAGGAAGGAATGCAAGAGGTCAATAACTTTGACCTAGGAGAAGAACTGAGTGCTCTTCCTGAGAACTATCATCATAAAATTTTAACTGTTGTCAAAATTTGTAAAATCTTCAATCCTGTCCATCATGAATATGAAATCACTGGCTGAATATGAAATCTTTCAATTTAAATCACTAAAAGCCAGTAATTTAATTGAAAAGATTATATCCAGCTTAATTCATATAGAGACTTTGTTGGAATGATCATGAAACAGTTTTGGAATATGTAGAGAATTTGAACGATATGTATTTTCTAATAATGAACCCAGAGATTGTAAAAAATCTATTTGGTATAAAAATAATTAAAATTGAAAATGTGTGGATAAAGTGTAAATTAAATACAAAAAAAGACTTCATACAGACTTCTTTTCAAATAAATAGTTCTCATGTTGAAACCATTGATACTGTAGTTTGTATTCGACATTTTTGAATTTCATTTAAAATAAATGTTTCCAATTTGAATTGAATAAAGGTTTTGCATTGATATGAGAATTGAATAAAGGCTTGCATTGACATGAAAATTTAGTGTTTAGTATGTTTAAAAAAAAAATTCTGATTTTATGAATATCTCTAAGTTGGATACCTCTCTAACTTGAACATATTTTGAAGGAACCAAATGTGTCCAACTTAGACAGGTTTCACTGTATTTTCAAAAGTTAAATTGCTGTTCGAAAATGAATGTTGTATTTGTAAAACAATTATGTTTCATTTAAATAATTGGTCGCTATTTTAAAAATCTTTTAAACGGAGCCTCAAATCAAAAAATGCGACTAGACTTTTTATCTCAAAATTTTATCCTCTGCAAGTCTGTAAATTTTGGCACAACCTTTTTGAATCACCCTGTATAAAATGTACTTCTTTATGAATATTTTAAAATATTTCCATGGTCATCTTTGTATAAATGTTTTTACATCATAAAAATTATTAAATTATTTGAATTTAATATTTTATGGTTTTTTTAAGTTTTTATAATATAACAACTTTTGTTAATCCAAAGAATAATAGAATGATTGTTTTTATTCCTTGCTTTCTATTCTATGAATTTTGAAACATATTAATTATGGTTTTTATAACATTCAATAACATGAAATTTTGACAAATTTTATAATGATCTTTATTTATGCATTAATTATATTATCTTTAGCAATGCATCAAAGTTTATTAGGATAATAAAATATCTAAACCAGGGATGGTCAACCTATGCACTAAAAGTGGCACATTGAACCCCAAAGAAAAATTTAAAAAGTTTCTTATATAATTTATCTATATATAGGCCTATTATAAATTTAAAATGCTTGTAAGCACCTTCACTTATAACGCAAGAACAGCTGAATGGACTTTTATGAAACAAGTTTTATTTGTTAGAGAATTTACGCAGGAAAGTTTAAAGATAGGTATTGATTATTAGAAATTGACTTAATTGTAATTGGCATAAATTACTTGATATAAAATCCAAGATAGAAGATTAACACTATTTGAGCCACCTCATTGGATTACAGTGATCAAGTGACGTTAGCTGGCCGATATCATTGGATTACTATGATCCGTGTCTTTGGTAACTGAGCAGTCTATTGGATCGACCTTATATTTGTGTGTAAAAATGTGAGTTTCATCTACTTCAATCATAAATCTAAAATCAATTAATAACCTTCTATTATTCATTTAAATCATGAAACTTTTTCTGATATTTTCTGGCAACATTCACATATAGTAAGTGCACATCTGTAAGTATCATCATTGGTAAATGTATTTAATTCTAACTAAAAAAGTTTCACCAACAGTCGATTTTTTTTTGAGTACTCAGAAAATATTTTCAGAATATTAGTTAAGAATATATTGGAATCTGCAAAAATAGGGTTAAATAGAAAATTTCTTTCCACATTAGTAAGTTTGCTAACAAACAAAAACTTACTTGTAAAGTTAAATGTCCACTCTTGCAATGGTTGGTTAATTCACTTAGATAGAACATCATACTAATATACAAATGTCATGAATTCGAAATTCAACCTAGCAATTCGTTTTTCTACTTTTGCAGAATAATTACTATATTATGCTATGTTAGTTAAGCTGCCATATCCCATTTGAGATGCTCTGTACCTGGCGGCAGCCACTTTTAGAGCACATTACAGGCTGGCCAAAACTCATGGTAGAGTCGACCGAAAGGTTGAAAGATGAGGTTCAACGAGCCGAGCCTGGACCTCTCTTGAAAAACTAGAGGTATGGGAACCAATCCTTCAAGCTTGTAAACTAATGTTTCACCATGCAGCATCCGGCCGATAGTGATAATCCAATCACACCAATCTTAATTTTTTTTGTCAACAGATGTTACTTTTCAATCTATTGATTGCTAAATTCAAATAAATGAATGAAACAAATGAAAACAAGTCTTGTCACAGATTGTCAAGTCCTGAAAGGTTCAGCTGGATTAGAGCTGAGGATCATCTGATAAATTTTCCAAAAGTGCATTCCGAAATAAAAGTTCTTTTAGATAGAAAATTGATATGTTTCCATGCCAATCTGACCAATGTGATTGATCTAACTTAGCTTTCTACAGTTAGCTTCACTTATCAGCCAATAAACTCAAAACAATCCTTTATCTGTATATCCCAATCTTTTGATGGTCTACTTTACTTAGTTTCAACTATGTTTTTAAAATAATTTTTCAATCAATTTGAACTTTCTAAACAATTAAAACATTATTCTTAAATTATAAAAAGGCAAACAAATTTATTAAATTAAGATATCTATTATCTACAGCTTTTGTTTTTATATATATTTTCCAAACCAAATTTTATCATATTTACTAATCCACCGATGACAATTTTGTAAATTATTTTTTATCACATATTCGAAAGTAAAAGGATTTTGATTTTTTTCTATCAGCTCTTCTTCCTCCATTTTTAAATCTTGCATTATCTTTTCACTAATAACCATGGCATCACAAGGTAATTTCTCTACAATCTGAAAATAAAAATATATGCATATATAATATACTATGTTATTAGTGGCTACATGAGTCCATGGGAATCAGGACTGTCTTTTAATTAAAACCTTGGTTAAAACTAAAAATTGAAAGTTTTACTTTTAAAATATTACAATATGGTTACAATATCTATAAGAAATAAAAATAAATTTACTAAAATAATTCATTATTAAAAAATATATTTATGTTATATATTGATTGAGAAATAATATCGGATCTACTCGCACTATTTTCTGCCCCTTTTTACTTACTTTCCAAAAGAAAATGAGGCTTAACAAGGGCATCTGTAATTCCATCCCTCCTCTCTAAATTAATAGCTTTTGAACTAAGTTAGCGAGTTTTCATAAAATTTGATAGCAATGTTCTATCGTTAAAGGAAACACAGATGCTGATTTTTTGACCCTTTAATTCAGTGATTCTCAACCTTTTCAAAAATTTCAGAACCACCAACAAAAATATGTCTTGTATACAAATAGGAAGTCAAGATTATCCACATACCACTAGTCATGTCTCGTGTACCACAGGTTGAGAACCACTGCTCTAACTTCAATCATTTAAAAATGGCGGACATTCAAACTTTAAAAGGTAACTTCCCCAATAACTTTTAATCTGTTTGATTGATTTTTATAAAATTTAGCTGAGTGATCAGACTTTAAGTTGAAGACTGATTAATTCTGTACATTAATCCACTTAAAAAGAACATATATTTAATCTTATATAATGATGATCTTATATCTCTTTAATCTTAATAAATATGAACTTTTGAATAGATTTTTTTTATGACATTTCAACATATAGATTATGCCAGTGTGGATAATTTTCATGACATTTTAATGTATCATTCGAAAGTAGAGAACACTTCAGAAAGTAAGAAATTAGTTCTTTTCAGAACTGACTGTCCATATTTTAAAATCTGAATTATAAGGAGAAAATTATGGGAATTTTTTTATAAATCTAGAATAAAAATACCACATTAGAAATCAAGAACATCACATTAAAAATTTTATCTTATATTCGAACTTCTAAAAATTGGTCCTAATGTGTTTTTAGTAAAAATTCCGGGAACACAGTTCAAACCTGTTAAGTGCTGTTTACATTTATGATGTATATTTTTGCTGGATCACGAATTTTCCACATATGAAATAAATTTTAAATTGTGATGAACATTTATAAAAACGATTGTATTTGTTATAAATCTAATACAAACCATTTTATAAATATTAATCACATTTAAATTAATTATTCATACATTATATCTACAGAATGCATATTGTCTGGAATTATAGCATAAAATTTCCATTGCTTATTAAATGTCAAAATAATTTATTATTTCATATTTTATAATTTTCCTTTATGTAACGAATAATATATTTTAATGTCATATATTGGAATAAACTGCCTATAACTTAAAAAATAAATCACGTTATATCGAAGCAGATAGTGACTTCTAGTTATTTTCGATAATTTTATGCGATCCTAGAAAGTTTTATCAACTAGAAATACTCGACTGATTATTTAATTTCACTGTAATGAATTTCCAATTCTAGTGATCGTTGTATTATTTTGTCAGCAAATGTAAATTTTATTTTTCCCATGTTTACTTTTCTGTTCTTTCTTGGGTCGGGTTTTCACATATGACAATGGGAGAATAACTTCAAATTTCTGAAGTTTTTGCCGTTTTATTTTGCAAAAGGCAAAATTTGATCAGTGATAAGCCAGATTATTAATGAGACATTGTACCATCAACAACATATTCAGTTTAAATATAATCGCAGATGAAAGTAAAAATCAGAAACACTGACATGGAAATTTTATAGAAACTTATATAAGTTATTGTATGATAACATCAATGTTTTAAGGATTTAAATTTAAATAAAAAATAACTACAATATAGAGATAATCGGTTTAAAATATGAATATGAAGTGAGTATGATTACAAGAAATCACAACAAGCACTTGAAGCAGGATAAAAAAACTAATTTATTATTAGATAATAATGCGCTCTCTGTTTAACAGTTCTTGGCAGACAAACGCATTACTGTGCTCTAGCATCCACCGTACTCACCAGATCTCGCACCATGTGACTTCTACCTGTTTCCAAAAGTGAAAAATGCATTGAAGGGAACACATTTTCAATCTGTAGAAGAGGTGAAGGCAAAAACGGCAGACTTACTGAAGAAGGTGACACCTAATGACCTGCAGCACTGCTTTGAACAGTGGAAAACTCGTATGCAGCGATGTATTGATAGGGAAGGGGAGTATGTTGAAGGGGACTAAAAGGTATTTGTATAATGTTTTCAATAAAGCTAATTTTTAAGACTAGTCCGGTTATTTAATTGTCACACCTCGTATATATTAGACATAAGAGGATTTAAAAAATTTATTGCTACTTCAGTAAAATTATCATCATAAAATTATTACTTTAAATTATTTGATTAATTGTTATAGAAAAACTATTAATTAGACAGCACTATAGCAGAGTTAACAAGGAATAAAAATTTTAATTTAATATAAATAAAAGTGCTTTTATTTATTATGCCCATTATGTTTATAATAGAATAGTTTAATATTGCTGAATAGAGAGGACAATGAATAGATTTTTTAATATTGTTGCATATTTAATTTTTATTTGAACATTTCAAAATAAACTGCAGATAGTCCTCAATTTACAATCACTCATATTTACAATGATGATGAAATTTGTTATATCTGTGATTGGTCAATGCACTTCAATAAGTTTGATCTCCTTCAATGGATATATGGAATTAATTATCCTGGGTCAACACTTTCTGAATATCCCCAATGATAGGATATACAGAAAGCATCTTTTTTTTGTGTCTGATTCTTGTAATTTTGCATTCTTTATGTTTATTAAGATATAGTGTACAGTGTCTTAGTAAACATTAGAAATGAGAAATCTATAAATTTTGGACATTTTCAACTTCCAACCATTCCGGCTTACAACAGTGATGTTTGAAACCCGTCTGTTGTAAGTTGAGGACTATCTGTATTCAGTTGTTTGAAATTAACAGAAATAAAGTGAAAAAATTAAAAATTGGAACAGAAACTGTAATAAAAAATAAAACAATATATATATATTCATCAGCCAATAAATATTAATCTTATATTGAAAAATGAAAATTTTAAATTAGGAATTTTTATGGTTTAGCCAGTTAGGGCTAAACTGAGATAGATCTTATCTTGAAAAAGAATAAACTAATAAAAATATAATACTGTTTATATAATAATAAGTGCTATCATTTCATACAAATCTTTGAGTAATACTTTAACTTAAAACCTCAAGTTTTAATAGAACTTTTATTATTTTCTATTTTTGAATCTGAATAATAATAAACAACAAATTGTCAGTTTATTAAAGCATATTTATTGATTAAGAATTATGAAACTTCATTTTTTTTATTTCATTTTAAATTATATGAGGCATTGTGGATACGAAGGGCGAACTGAACATTGTAGCAAAAAAATTTTTTCTCCCCATTTAGTTCCCATGATGCCACAGAATATCCTGCTAGGTTTTTTTTATCAAGTTTGGCCTTCCTAACCATACAAAAACACGGTTTGAAAAACAGCAACCATTGACTAAGTGCGATAGAGGTGTGGATACGAAAGGCGAACTCAACATTCCATACCACATGATCTCGCATCTTGCCCTCTGCATTGTTTGCGTGATGCACTCTGTCAGTTCTAGTTGTAACTCGCAATACTTATTCAATAGGGTCGTAATCTATAGTGAATAACAATTTTATTTAAATTATACCATGGTCAACATACTTTACAAACATACTGGAAAACCAACCACAGTCTAGTTCCAAACCAAATGAAGATGATGATGAGGCAGAAGACACTGATGATGATCAAGTGGATTATTGTGAGGATTGAATAAGCTATTTTTCTCAATGATTGCTTTGACAGTTTATTTTTGTATTTACTCTCCAACGATTTCCGGATTTGATGGTTTTTTTTCCTAATTATTCAAAGTTTATGCGACTTTCTATCACCCTTCGTATCCACAATGCCTCATATTAATTAATATGGAAATTTTTATTTTTATTACTTTGATTGGTATTTGACATTATTCATATAATGTCTATATCATAATATAGTATAATTAATTAATTATACAATATTATGATATAGACATTATATGAATGAATTTGATAAACAGATTAATGATTAGATTAAATTTATTAGACCCAATTGAAATTTTTGTTTTTGGAGGATAAATGGTGTAGCTGTAAATGCAAAAATTAAAATATTAAAAGTGAAAAACATAATGCATAATTTCTTCCCATTTCTTATTCAATGCAAAATAATTCAGCTCAATTATTAAAAGTGGAAAATAAATTTATTAAGCTTGAAGATCTTTCTGCTTTATTCTATAAAGCAGAAAGAATAATTGAGCTGAATTATTTACAGTGAAAAACATGCTAGTGAAATACAAATGAATGAAAAAAAACTTGTTGATTTCCCATTTATAGAATAAAGCAGAAAGATCTTCAAGTTTAATAAATTTATTTTCCACTTATAATTGAGCTGAATTATTTATAGTGAAAAACATGCTAGTGAAATACAAATGAATGAAAAAAAACTTTAAAATTCAAAAATGGGAAATCAACTTTACACAGGCCAGTAAACTAATAATAGAAACACAATTAACACATCTTTATTCTTAGTTTATACTCAAAACTAGTAGTATTACATCTCTTATATTAAAAGTATTCTATATTCAAATTTTGTAGATATTGAAAGAGACCTCTTTTAAGAAATATAGGTAGTTCTCAGTTAATGAGTTCTTGAGTTTACAAATTTTTTTTTTTCAAATATAAAATATATAAAAAAAATTGAAAATATAAGCCTTAATTTCAATAAATAAATGCTAAACATTCCTAAAAAAGCATTTCAAATCACAAATGTAGCAATACAAAATAATATGACTGGGTTTGTAACAATAATTCTGTCATCTGCTATGAAAAATCAAAGTGACAGCTAAAAAAACAGTAATAATGTGCCGTCTAGTTTTATGGGTATATTATGCAAATAACTTCCATTTCCAGTTTCTGTCTAGATACTAGTTCATTTGTATAAAAAATAATCTATTTATCTGTTAATAATAATGAAAAAACAATTTTTTTAACATTTATAAAATTATTATAAAAATTAATTAATTAATTTAAAATTTATTTAAATTACATAATTAATTAATTAAAATTTGTTTGATTTTAAATGCTGTACTTTCATTTCTTTAGATAGCTAAATCATTATCTAATAATCAATTTTTGATTTTGTTGGTCTTAACTTTATTGTGGTCAAATTGCATTACTGAGAACAGAGCAGCTGACTTTAGCATTATATCATTAAGTCAATGGGGATTTCAGTTTCAGTTAACATCATTTCAGTTGAAGTTGTGATTTTTAAGAAACTAAACTTGATGCTAAATGAAGACTTAAAATATTTAATAGGGAGATCATGCCATTGAAGGTGATCACAATGCTTCAATGCTCAATAACATACTTTTACCCATTCCAAAATGACAGATATATGTGAAAATAGATAAATTAATCTTTTCCAGAAAACTTCTTGTTTCTTAGAAAATATAAAAATAGTAGATATCTATAGTTATATAGCTAGTAATTTCTTCAAGGTCTAATGATTAGAGTTTTTTATTGTTATCAGTTCAGGTGATAAAGTTGATCCAGTTTTTATTAAAGTTATAAAGAAAGTTTTTAAAATTTCATTTTATGAAAATTTTATAGCTTTACAATATAAGAATTAAAATTCTGTTCCTGAATACTAATCCTGAAACAATGTTTAGTAAATAATTTTTAAATTTTATTCAAAAAAATTACATTAGTAAAAAACATTACTTTTAATCTATAAAAATAAGAATTAAGAATAAGTCTTCTGATCAGGGCTGGATTTACCTATAGGCCAACTAGGCCGCATCCTAGGGCCCCGTGATTCTAGGGGCCCCAAAACTATCAATTAGTTTTCAACTTTTATAAATTTTTGATAAGAAAAAATGGGTTTTTATTAAAGTGCTAGATAGAAAGTAAAATTTTAAAGGTTCCTTAGAAGTTATAAGGAGCCGTTAAAATTAGACATAGCTGATTTGAATTTTTAGGGGCCCCAAAGCCTTGCTTGTCCTAGGACCCCCTAAATGCAAATCTGGCTCTGCTTCTGATGTATCTTATATATTAAAATATCTATTATTTTCTTCCTTTCTATAACATATAATGATTAAAGTTAATTATTTATTTATTTAATTTTATCAACTATTTTATAAATAACTTTAAATATATTTAGCATGTTTACACACACACACACACACACACACACACACACACACACACACACACACATACACACACACACACACACACACACACACACACACACACACACACACGCACACACACACACACACACACACACACACACACACACACACACACACCAGGCTCTTGTAAAAAACAATATACGTATTGTCTGTCCACGAAAGCCGCGCCTAGCTAAGGTGGATTATAAAGCACAAATTCATTAAATTTATTATAAAATTATTAAAGTCTTTAATGCTAAATGAACAAATAAAAAAATTTAAATTAATTTTCAAGTTTTTTATAAAAATTATCATATAAAATTTAAAAAGTATAGAAATACTTGCTATTATCATTATAAATTTGAAAATATATCATTTAGAGATCAGATAAACATCAAAATTCAAAATTAAATCTAAATTTCCAGTAAATTATCATAATACTTATGTATAACCTTGTTTCCTAATAAAAATTAAATAAATTTAAAAACAAAAAATTGGCTAAAATAAGGACCCATGTCTAGAGGTATAGGTCAACTTCTATGCTTTAACAGTTAGAAAATATATCATAATTAGGCTTGTATTCTCTGTTTTAACTTGAATGTTTATTGAATCAAGCCTTTTTGATTCCATTAGGTATATTGATGAATATAATAATAATAATAATCAGAATGATGACTCTCTCCAGTATTAGTTACTCATAACACCATATTAAATGAAATCATCTCGGCAGGGTACAATGTAACAAAATTGGGCAAATAAGTTTGAATCTTACCATCTATTTTTTCACTAAATTCTTGGGTTTGTACATAAATATATATATATATATATACAGTGAAACCTCTCAATAGCGGACACCTCTAGGGAACAGAAATTTGTCCGCTATCGAGGGGTATCCGCTATTGAGGATAATGGCCATATGAGCCATCCATTTTTTTGCTTGGGATAATTTAGCACGATACAAATTTTCGCATTATATGAGTAACAAAGTCGATAAATTTAGCATTAAATGTTTATTTTGTAATCATTATTTACTTATTTATACTATCTTTCGCAATACCAACATACAAACAATAAACAAATACTGTATATTGTATACAATTATCGATAATTTTTTTAAATATTATCTAATTTTCTTCAACCATACCTTATTTTAATCATAAGACTTGCCACTATCAAAAAATGCCAACTTCATCATACACCTTATTTTAATCATAAGACTTGCCACTATCAAAATATGTCAAACATTTTGTTGGACGGCTAAGATTTCATATAGAAAATCGTGATTTCTCCGATCTCATATAATACGAAAAGTTATCAAAAAAATAAAATTCGGTAAAATTTTTTACATCTTTAGAATGACAATAAAAACATATTTAATTATAAAATTATCAAAAATTTAACTGAAAATCAGCGACGATTTCCCTTGAAAAATTTAAATGAAAATTAAGCAAGATTTCACTTTTTTAATTTTTGCTAATTATGGTTTAATTTGTAAATAGTCGCAGACCATTAACATTGAATATCCACTAATGTGGCTGGGACTTCAATAAAAATTCCAGATATCGAGAGTTGACTATATTTGCAATTTTATAGCCTATTCCAGGGATGAGCAACACGCGGCCCGTTAAACATGTTTATGCGGCCCGCCAAGCATTTCTAAAATTGTATTTATTTTATCGACTTTCTCCCATCAATATATTGTTATAAAATTAATTATAATAAAATGGTAGTACATACTAAACCGAAACAATTTTTTGTGACGATTTACTCACTTGTCGGCGACTTGTTCAAACACGCAATACGAAAGCGCCGCGTCTGTGCTTGTTTGTGTTTGCTTCTGTCACACAATCCGTCAGACTGGTAAGCTGTTAACTAGCAATTTTAGCAATTCTTGTGTTTCTTGAAAGGCGTGAGTGCAATATTATTGTATTATAAATAAAGTTTTGTAAATTATTAATAAGTGTTACTTTATGTGCGGCCCGCAAAAAAATTTTAAAATTTAAATTGGCCCGTTGATTAAAAAGGTTGCTCACCCCTGGCCTATTCATTATCTACAGGAAGCATAAAGTGCAGGGGGCGAAACGTGCTCGGAGCGAATTTTCTGTAAACCTAGAAGTATAGCCTCTAATTCACCTCTTTTAATGGAGGTGTTATTCGGATTTTTAAATAATTGGATAGATATGTAAATTGTTATTGCCATTTGAAAACAACGCCATATGAACACTATCAATTATCATCATCATTTACAATTCATGTCTAAAGGAGATTATAATCACAGTAACTCAAGGAATTACACATATTAATTCTTATTTTTGGTAAAATTTTAGATAAATTTGTAATAAATAAGATTAACTGGTTTTTGATGAAGGGATTTTATAAAAGAAGCAATATGAGTTTAGACTGAAGAGGTACACTTCTAACATTCTTAACTTTATTAATGATTCTATATCTAGTGGAATGCATACTGCTGTTGTATCATTGGTGCATTTGATCATGTATAGTAGCTGGCTATCTTAAATATTTCAAGGAACAAAAATTGTCTGAAGAATTTATTTAAAATATTAATCAGTTATTTTTTAGATTGTTGAGCAACAATTCAATCTAAACCCCATAAGGTTACCATTGATATTGAAAGGGACTTTCCTCGATATCCATCTCCCTCAGACGTCTGGAATATTATGTTTAATAATTTATTAAATACTTCAGATCATTTCCTAGATAACTGTTATTTACAGCTGTGTGTTGATGGTCATCAGCGTATATATGCAAATAACAGCCACCCAGGAAAAAATGAAACATCTTGTTGGTAAAGAATAAAAGTAAAGATAACCTAAAGCAGTAATGTCGAACCTATGGCATGCTGGCAATTTTTTGGGCCTGCAAAACTTGAAACTGATACTGTTTTTAATAAAAAAACAATATCAGCTTCAAGTTTTGATCAGCATGCAAGGAGCAACTTTTAAAAAAATTTAGCCAATTTTGACACACACAGTCTTAAAAAGGTTCACCACCTAACCTAAAGAATAAAACGAGCTGTCATAAATAATTAATGTATTAGCAATAAACTTAACAATATAATTACTTTTAGAAGAATTAATTTTATGGTCATAATTGCATCACTTAAAAGAAAAATAACTCTTCAAACTGGTAATGATAAAATTACTCAAAAAGCTTGATTAAAATATTCAGATGTGATATTGGATGACAACTTATCTTCAGTGACTCATATTAATTATATTTATAAGAAAGCAATTATTTCCTTGAATGTTCTTAAAGAGAGCTCCTGTAAAGCTGGGGTATCACTCCTTTGTATTTTCAAAGGATGATACCCCAATAATCCTATACAAAGATCATTTGTGTTATAGAGCCCATATTACCTATGCTACTTTTCTTTATAGTTCAATGGATATATATTGATAGTTCTAATTTAGTATATTTTTTCAAGTTTATATAATTTTAATATTTCATAATCACTCATTTTATAAATGATTTGAATGAACAAATGTAGCTAAGAAAATATTATCCATTTAGAATATATGTAACTATTTTGAAAACCCTGCAATATACAACTAGTTAAGTGGCAAGGGCTTGTAGCTTTAAATAAATGTAAAGCATATACAGTAGAACTGCCTTTAATAGTATCCTTTTAGTTATGCCATGTTTGGTTATCTATAATTTAAAAAATTAGAAAGATTGATTGAAATAACTATTATTTAAACAGAAACTTTAATGATTATAACCATAATGTTTTTTGTTTATTACCAAGTATCTGGAATAAATAGTCCTGATTCTCTAAAGGGATACTGCAAGAATCCTATTAGTGGCAACAGCAATAGCATCAATAAATTTCATTTAAATAATCTTATCATCAAATATGGTATAGACTTACCTTTATTTAGTATTACTATCCATCTATAGTTGATACTAATATTGACATTTATTTTTGGATCTTTGACTTTACTCTGATATAAATGTTTTCACAGATTTTCAAAGTCTAAGAGTGATATGAGCTCATAGTAATTTACAATGCTAACAGTACTCCAGGCAGAACTCTTTGCAATTTATAAAGGAATAAGTGTGTGTTAAATAATTTGAACAAAACAAAACTTTAGCATAATTTCTGATTGTAAATCTGCTCTTTTCAGTATTAATAGCAATAAAGCAAAGCATTTCATTGTTTAACTTATCAGAACTTCTTTAGCATCTAGTTATAGAACAGTGGGAAGAGCATGAAACAAGCACATGAATCCAAAATAGTAGTCTTTCCATTTATATTTGGCTGTCTGGAAAGTTTCTATTTGTATTTTTAAAAAAAATGCATAAAAGTAAACAAAACAAAGCTATCTTTATTCAATAATGTCCATTTGAAATTACAACTTTTCCCATTGAGGATGACATCATGAAAATGATGCCATCCTCAAAAAATTTTGGTGGTTTTGAATGAAATATGTTTTTAGTAGTTTTCAACTTCATCAATATTTTCAAAATTTTAGAGAATTTTGTAGCAATTAAAAAAAGATAGTAATCTGATAGCAGCAATATCTGGCAAATACAAAAGATGAATTACACCTTCCCAACCAAACTTCTTTCATTTCTGCTGAGTCATCATGGTGTTGGGCAGCCTAGCATTATCATGGTAGAAAATTATGCCCCTTTTCTGTTTGCTACAACAGTCTTTTTTGCAATTTCCTCTTTTAAATTGACATGTTGACTACAATAGTTGTTGTATAATGCATTAATAGTTGCATTAATAGTTTCACTATTTTTAGCAGCTCATTATAAATTTAGGCAAATTTCATTTAGATCACAGTTTTCTCTCTATATTATCATACAGGATCCATTTTACATGTCTAGTTACTATTTTTCCAAAAACAGCTCAAACTTAATACAATCAAACAAAGAAATCCACCTTGTAACTTAATCTATTCAATATTTTTCAGAATAGTTTCTATGAAACCGAAAGATCATAGTTACTGATCCATTCCAATGATCAACTCAAACTTAATATAATCAAACAAAGAAATCCACCTTGTAACTTAATCTATTCAATTTTTTTCAGAATAGTTTCTATGAAACCGAAAGATCATAGTTACTGATCCATTCCAATGATCAATGATAGTTAATATATCAAAAACAATCTCAGCAAATTCTGTTGTTGTTAATTGAGGGTTACTTGTAATCCATGCAGATGTCAAGGTCACCGAAGAGAGAAGGGAATCCCAAGCATAGCTCATCTTCCAGACTTAAATTTCCTTCTTGAAATCTTTTAAACCACTTTTAACAAGTGTGCACAGAAAATGCATTATCTCCATAAACATCATATATTTTTTGTTGCATCAACTGAAGAAAACCTTTTTTAAATTCATATAACATTATATGTCACAAATGAATCCTATTGACATTTATGATGAAAATAAAAATATAACCAATGTGATTCATCTTTATTCTGATAAAATCATAAGCTTTTATGATGCTTAACTGTCTCCTTGAAAGATGACACTGTAAACTAAATATCATCTTCCATGTTTTGAGTACTATAATGACATCTATTGACAACTGCAAAGAAACATACAAACTTTCTAGACAATTCAATACTATGTGGCAAGACAGGAATGAAACTGAGCAACTGGTATGTTAAGGCATACAAAATTGCATTTTGTCTCACTAACTGAATCAATTTTTTGTCTTCCCTTATAATATATAATTAAAAATGTGAGGAAGTTAACTTTGACCTGTCCTATTTTTATTTTATTATGCACTCTATTATTAAAAGCACTGTACGAATACTTTTGACACATAAGATATGTAAATATTTTAACTAACTGCTTTTTTACATTAATCTTTTAAAATAACAGCACTAGGAAGCAGTTGAATATCACCACAAAAACTCTTTTATTGAAACGTTTTTGGTTATTGTATAACCAAAAACGTTCCAATAAAAGAGTTTTATTGGAACGTTTTTATTGAAACGTTTTTGGTTATTGTATAACCAAAAACGTTCCAATAAAAGAGTTTTTGTAGTGATATTCAACTGCTTCCTAGTGCTGTTATTTTAAAAGATTAATATAAGATATGTGTAACTTTGGTCTTTTTTTTTTCATTGTAATTTACAGTGTGTGTTTTTTTTTGAAATTTTTGGTTGAAAATAATAAAGAAATTTATGGCAATTGTAAGGACATTTATTCTGTCTCTGTTACTGCAATAGTTAGCATGCAAGAGCTAATTAAATAAAACATGTTACAGCTGTACGAATACTTATGACATTCACTGTATATTGAGAACTCTGTAATTGGCTGCTAAAGTACTTAAAAGTTCATATTTGCATTATGTTATTTGTATTATTTTTTCAAAATAATTGAAAATCGGAATAATCTATGATTATCAAATACATTCTAAAGAATCTGCTAATTGTAAATTCTTCAGTGTAATATTTATTAGGCCAATTTAAAATTTCATTTCAAAATCCCTAAATTTATATTCTCAATTTCATATAAATAGATATATTACTAATTAATTTATGTAAAAAAAAAACTATTTTGCAATATAAATCGAACTGTACCTACTCATTTTGAAAGCATATTATAATGATAACATGTTTTGGAACTTAGTTGATAAAAATAGTTACCCACTTTTGAGAAAATGTGTGATAAAGAAATATTTGTATTGTTCAACTACTTATAATTGTGAATGTTTATTTTCAAATATAATATATTTGAAATCAAAATATCGAAACAAACTTACAAATAATTATATAGATAACTGCATATTTAGATAACTGCTTAAGGGCAGATGATTCCAATTATATTTTCGATTACAATAAATCAGCAGAAGAATTAGGCTGAACTCACACATACCACAACAGAACCACACCACGACCACAAAACGATTTGCTTGTGGACGGTCATGAATTATAATTATATTAATATAGTAACTGAAATTGGTTTCAACTGCTTGGGGTCAATATTACACACAAAATTGTGGTTGTCATGGTCGAGCACAACTCTCACGGTGCAGCATACTGACCACTAGCCGCCAACAATGCTTTTTGCCAATCAGCCGTTGGTAATGTATTGCACATATATACATGCAGTCAGTTACCAACTGCGCATATAAATAGTTCGCGAGTGATTGATTTTGACCACAACACAACCAAATGATAACCACAAAATAATCGCAACTGTATGGTACGTGTGAGTTCAGCCTTAGAGGGTCAAATTTCACATTATATTTATGCATATAATCATAATTACTTGTAATTTTATTTAATTTGATTTTTTAGTTATTACATACATATATAATCTTTATTTTGTGTAAATATACATATTTCAAGGCATAATTATTTTGTTTATTTATTACAACATTGTGATTAGAAAATTAAATTTGTAATTTTGATTTTTTTTTCAAAAATTAAATGACACACACTCAATGGTTTTAAAAATTTTTATTGCACCCTTAGCAACAAAAAAAGTTGCCAACCCATCTTAAACTAATTCTAAAACTGCTGCTAATTATAGTAAACAACAAAAATGTAATCAATCTGAAAAAGAATCTATTCAGAAACTTGAAAAATTATGCAGGTTAAAAAAGAACCTGTATGCTAGTGATAAATCATTATCAGATACAGTAAAAAAGTATCAGTCCTTGAAGCATAAAATATTATTAGCAAATGAATCTGGCATTGCTGGGGATTTTTAACATTTAAAATAGTACAGATATTCTATTGATATTTAAAAATCTCTTAAAGATTTCCTAATTCAGTCATAATTTTAATGATAAACATGAAAATCTTATGATGATCAATATCATTTTCACCAACTGCATTATTATACAGTATTTATAAGTCATCTTGATTTATAAAAATAGAATATTTATATATAATACTTAAAAAACAATATTGACTTGAATTTGAAAACTATAGCAAAACAAATAAACAATGTTATATGCTATGCATTTTCTTTTAAGCTATGGCCTATCATGATGAAAAGAAACTAGTATGCATTGTGGAATCAGATACTAATCAACTCTACGTATTTACTTCTATCTAATTGTCTTAATATATATAGTCAATTCTCGTTATTTGTGGATTCCGTATTCACATATTTGACTATTCGCGAAAATTTATTTGTAACCACAAAATCATTATTCGCAGAGCTTTCGTGCTTATTCGCAGACTCCCGCTGAGCAGCGAAAATACTGTTACCAATGTACACCCTTTCTCTTTCTCTCTGGAGAGAGAGAGGGAGAGAGGAAATTGTTTGTTATCAAATGTAGTCTCTGAATTGGTTTGCCGGAAAATTTCTCATTGCTTATTCTTGCTTACTCCACAGACCATAGATAGTCCAAAAGCCTGTTCATATCATCCGCGTGTCCCATAGAAGAATGTGACCCTATACTTGAATGCAGCCTCAAATTTAGGTGCGTAACTTCCTGCGCATTTGCTCCTTATGTCGAAATTTTAGAAGATCTGAGGCAAAAAGTGATGCAGACAAGGCTGACGCAGTTTTTCAACGTAGTTCAGCAAGACAATGTGTCAGCTGTCACATCAAACATCTTGCAACATCAAGAAACTACTAATCAAAAATAAGTTTATTTACTACATAGTTATTGTTTTTATAAATTAAATAAAGATTACTGTAATTATAATATTGTATAGAGTACTATACATTACATATACTGTAATTATTTATAAGTAATGTAATACAAATTAAATAACATGTCTGTAAACAGAAAAACACATACAAATCAAGTATGAAAATGTTGGGAAGAAAGGTTCACAAGAACCTAATTCTATATTTCCATAGGCACAATGGTTCACTATTTGCTAATTCAGAATTCGCAAAGAATTTACTGAACGTAACTACCGCGAATAGCGAGAATTGACTGTATTTTGAAATTATAACAAAATTTTTCACATCAAATGTTACACTGATGATTCTACATATAAATTTTTTATAATGGAATAAAGGATGGAAAAAAAATGATAGAAAATATCTTCATTAAACAACCAAAACCAGTACTATTTTGAAATAAATAAAAATGACCAATTTAGAATTTTTAACAACTAATAATTAATTCTGAAGATAATTTTTAAAGACTATTTAATACTGTGCAATAATTTTCTAAGAGTATAATATATGCATAAAATATATTTTTGAAAGCAGAATAAAAAATTCTTTAAAATAATATGCAACTTAAAGCTGAAGAGCAAACATGAAAATATTAGGCTTCATAAAAAAGATTTATGAGAAAAACAGCAATGTAAGGATATGCCAATTTTGATACAGTATAAAAATTCTATATCATAATTAAATCTCTTTTTTTAGTTTCTGTTTTAATGAAAAAGTGTTCTATATGAGAGTTCAGAGTATAATATAAAATACAGGTAAGATGTAGGTTATGTAATACAGTATACAATCTATATTCTATCTGTATTTTATATTATACAGATTCAAAAAACTTTTTTCATATCTAACTTCATACAGAGAAATTAATGTTTATATGATATAAATCAATTAATGACAAAACTGATTTATAAAAATTTAATTATAACCCAAAGGTAGGGATGGTGAACCTATAGCACACGTGCTCAAATTGTCATGCTGGCAAATTTTTTTGGCATGCAAAACTTGGAGCTGATATATTGTTTTTAATTAAATTAACATTTGGATTGACATACAAGGGATAGTAGTTTTTAAAATATATAGCCAATCCTGACCCATAAAAAGGTTCACCACCCCTGATCAAAGATAATTCCATAAGATACATACATCTTAATAAAGGACCTGAAGGATTTTCAGGCATTTCCACAGGTGATTCTTCTCTATCACTACAATGAGATAATGAAACATCCACACTTTCTTCTTTATCAGATATCATATCTGGCTGGATAGGGCTTTCTGTATTAGATGATAACTGTTTTATTGGGCTATTAGCACCATCTCTACCATCATAGCCATACATTGCTAATAGTTCATCCAATGGCATTTCTCCTTCCTGAATAACAAATAAATTTTTTCATAAAAAATAAGGCATTGAGAACACTAATAAAACATATCAGATATAAAATAATCATCAATATATTTAAGAAGGACTCTGAATCACTTGTAATCAGCTTGCTTGTAATATATTTTCTTTTCATCTCTTTTTAATAAACTGAATAGTACAAATCCTTATATTAAAAATCTACCGTTAAATTATAATTGTTATAAAATTTAATATTGCAGATAACTTTAATATACAAATAATATACAAAATTCTCTATTTGAAACATAATATATTTGTAAGTTTTATTTGTAAATCAAAATTTATCTTACATTAAATCCAGAGCTAGGGACAACATAAATTATGTAATATATGTTATTAATTAATCAATTAGAAGTTTCTTATTTCAGAGACTTGAATTTATAAATGCCTAAATATAATACTAATGTGAAATATTTAATAATCTATTAAGTAAATCTGTGCATTTATATTTTTCCTAGGCTATTTGCTATTATAATGTTTAAATTTTTTTTACAAATTTTATATTTTTTCTTAAATTTGAAAATAAAATCACATATTTATATGCATAAAAGTTACTCAGATTTCATACAATTTATAACTCAGATACTCTTAAGTAGAACATTTTTAATATTTTTAAAAAATAAAAAAATATTTGTTTTATGTTATTTTCTGTCCAATATAATTTTATTTTAAGTATTCTAAAATCTGATTTATATTTTTCAAAATTTATTCATTATGAAATGTTTTATTATATTGTTCACTGTATATTGTCTTTTTTTTTAAATTTAATCAAAATGATTTGTAAACAGTCATTGTAATTTACTTAATATGTAGCAAAAAATATGATTTTATAATATTGTAGCACAACAAAAGGGAGTGTCCACCACTACTAAGAGGGGAAATATGGGGAGAAGGAACAGGAGTTGAGTAGAGAAAGTAGAGAGTTGGTGTCAATCAGTGCAGTTGTGTGGTTCCTAGCTGTAGATAGATTGTAGAATATTTTATCTCTAATAAACCTGAATTGTAAATGTAACAAACTTGGAACTCAACTAGAGGCCATTCAAACCACAAATTTCATGCAAGTATTTTGTACTTAAAACTGAGTTCACCAGTGTGACTATCATCAGAGCCTTTGAAACCATTGAAAGTCTCAATGTTCAAAATTTGCACTGATGCATCACAATGAACAAGAGTACAACTTGATCGTAATAAAGGTATTACAGTTTAGCTATAATTTAATCCAGTTTGCTGGATTTTCTGCTGAAATCATGGATAACTGCAATTTATCTGGATATTGGCTACACAGCCAATGCACACCAGCAGAATCTGGAAGTATGCCACAGTCTATTACATTAACTAATTAAGTTTCAACAACTATTGAAAAATCTTCGTATCAATGCCACCCCATCAATGGGAACAAAACATTTTCTCCCACCGAGATAGGCAATTTTTCAAAATGTTCTTCTAGATTTGATGATACAAAGAAAATTGAAGTAGGTGCCTTCATTGATGCTATAGAAATCTACAAAGACTACTCAAATTTTGGTTGAAAATGCATTGTGAGGATAGCTTATGCTTTTGGATGGATTTTATACACACTTTGAGCATAATTTATAAAGATATAATAATACTCTTGCTTACAGAATTGTAAAATATCGTATTAATGAAAAACAGCATACGTGAATATTATAGTAAAATGGATAATGTTGAGCAGTTGCATAAGGACAAATGAACAAGAAGTTTATTAAACTTGAAGAGAAATTTCTTTTTTTGAAGCAATGTAGAATTAATAATGTATTACCAATGAGTATTTACAGATTCAAGATACCAGTTAAATCACCACCTTCCTCTGGAAGATAAAATCAAAATGTCTAAGAATAGTGATATTGAATACGCAAAGGGATTTTTTCCCCACAGACATCTATAAAGACACATACTCTTAGATGGTAATTGGTCAGATCATACTACTACAACCATGCATGATACACTAGAAAGGTTTAGAACAACATTGAGGAATAATTATATAAAAAACCTAAAATGGATCTTCATTTGGCAAATAAAAAGAACACATACTGTATACAGTAAACCATATAGATTTTGGATGATCTACAAATCCTAACATACATCAAAAAACATCTTTGCCAAAGGATACATTAATAGAAGGACCTGCTGTCCATTGGGACAATGTAGCAATAGAGTAGAACCAATATTAAATAATTGTGATCAGTCATTTGCAAAAGAACTAAGATGGTCAATTGCTAGAAAAGTGATATACAACAACCATGATGTTGAGACACAACAAATCAAGAAAATTTGTATTGATAATCATTATATTTATCAAAACTATCAATACTGAAAATCAATTTTATTTTTATCATCATCAGTTATTGCAACTGTCTCACTCTTTGGAAAATTATTCATGGAATTTTATGTAAAAATTCCATTAATAATTCTTGAAAAAATTATTAATGGAACTATTTTTCTTAAAATATCAGAATTTCAAAAATTTCTGATATTTATCAATTCAGTTACATTACTTACATTTAGAGTATGTTATTTATAAGTAACATACAGAAACATTATTCATTTGATTTAGATTTCTTTGTTTTAGAAATTTTATTTTCCATTGAGCATGCAAAATTTTCCAATTTTTAAAATCTATTTTTCGAAATTTCTGATTTTCTTTGTTATAAATTCACTAATGCAATAAAATCTACAATTTCAGAATATGTAAAAATTTTTTAATGCTCTTAATATAATTATGTAGTTTACTTTAATTTAACCTAATTTGTAAGTAACTTTTTTGGATGAAGAAAATTTATAAGCATATCTACATTTCTTTGGAGATAAAATTCCTATAAATTATTTAGAAATTTAAATAAAAAAAATCAAAATCAGTATATAAAATTTTAATTTTTATATAAAGAGAATAAATTTACCCTTTGCAAATCATCTAATTCATTTGTGACACTTTCTGCACTTTCTAGAGCCTCCTCTTCTTCAAGTGTATGTTCATCATCAAAATCATTCACTAACATTTCAGCAGTTGGATCAAAATCTTGATCACTATCTATATTACAAAATACTTTTATGAAATAAAATATTTAAAATATTTTATTCCTTAAATTAAATGACTAAATTTGATTAAAATAAAAAATAATTTTAATAAATATAAACAACATATACAGTAATAAATATATTAAGATTTTGGTAATCCAAACTAATTAATGTAAGAGTATATTTAATCCTAGATGCTCAGCCTTGAAATTAGCCTAAATCAGGTCATCTACAGTTAATTTTCAAAGAAATCATGCATAATTTGCATAATTTTTTTTTATTTCCAAACTGATAAATTTTTATAAAAAAAAATACAATGGAACCCCACCCAGTCATCTGCCTCTTTACTTATACAACTTGGCATTTGTCCAAATTTTTCAAATAAAATTTGATTCTGCATTTATATGTTTGCACCAGAATTTGGACTGTATCATGCAGTCCATTCTGGTGGAGTCCAAGTCGCACAATTGTCTTATGTTGGCTCTTGTTCACTAAGCATCATTCTTACAAACTCCATGAAACATTGGTATTTTATTGCTATTCTTGGTTATTTTTTTTAATATTTTCATTGAAAATAAGTGTAATCATGAGTCCAAAAAACATCAATGATTCAACCAAGTGTAAAAGAGAAGCAGAGAGAACAACTGAATTGAGAAAAACTCATTGTGAAGTTTGAAAGTGAAATTCATGTCTCAGGTCTGGTCACTCAATATGTTATGATGAAATCGACCATATCATCCATAACTAAAAAATAAAGAGACAATAAAAGGGGATAATGTGACAAAAGAAATGTTTGTTCTTGCTGTGAATAGGCATTTATAATTGAAAAAAAATGTAAAAACTTTTGTTAGTCTGGATTTACAAACAACAATTGGCTGGTGCTAGTGCTTCTGAAACTATAATTTGTGAAAAAGTAAAGCAGTTCCATGGTGACTTTAAGTGAGACACCTCTAGAATCGATGCTCAAAGTGATGAATTTAAGGCAAGTAGGGAGTGATTTGATAGGTTTAAGAAATGAAGTAGTATTTATGCTAGTGCTAATAAAAAAAAAATGCTGGAAAGCTTGTTAGGGAATTTAAAAACTTTGTAAAGTGTGAGGGATTTACTCTTCTCCAAGTTTTTAATTGTGATGAAACCAATTTCTTCTGAAAGTTGCCTAAGAGGATCTACATCACAAAAGGAGGGAAATCAATACCAGGATAGAAGCCCATGAAAGATAGGCTTACACTCTTGTTATGAGGTAATGCTAGTGGGGACCTCAAAATTAAACCTTTACTTATCTCCCACTCTGAAAACCCAAGACTGTAAGAAAAATAACGTTAAAAAAAGTAAAAATAACGTTAAAAAAAGTGAAAGTAAGACAATTTTCACTGAGTAGATCTATGAAGTGTTTGCTCCAAGTATCAAAAAATATCTAAAGGAGAAAAACTTACCACTCAAGGTCCTTCTGGTAATTGACAACACTGCTGGCTCATCCTCCATCTTGGAGGAAGATTTGATAAATGAATATAGCTTTATTCAAGTGAAATTCTTACCCACTAATACCAATCATCTAATCCAACCCATGGATCAACAGATCATTTTAAACTTTAAGTAGCTCTATACAAAAACACTTTTTCAAAAGTGTTTTGAAGTGACCTCTGACACAGAGATAACCCTCAAGGACCATTTCAATATCCTCCATTGTTTGAAAATAATAAACAAAGCCTAAGATGAAGTTTCTTTCCGGATGCTGAACTCTGCCTGGAAGAACCAGAGACTTTGAAAGCTTTGGAAGTGGATGAGTTAGTGGAAGACTACAATGAGCTGATCACTGAAGAACTCCAAGAACTTCACAGAGAACAGCAAGAAGTAGTTGAGGAACTTTTTTCAGAGGAGGAGGAGATGAGTAAGGGGAGCATTTCCCATTGTAGTAATTAAGGAACTGTGTTATTAAGAGAAAATACAGAACGTGGTGGAAAAATGATATCCTTAAAATTGCTTGGTCAATAGCAGCATCAACCTGTTCAATGGCAATGTTATTGACAGGGTCAGCTGGAGAGCAGTGCAAACAATGTGATTGCACAAAGCCCCACTCTCCAACATCCTGCATGATCCAATTCTTGTTCAAAACTGTTTTTTTTTTTTTTTTTTTATATTATTATTAAAAGGCTTTTTTTTTTTTTTTTTTTCTTAATATTATTATTAAAAGGCCCTGCATGCACCAGGCCCCACTTTTCCTTGAGTCGGCCCTTGTTATTAACTATTTTAGAAAAATTTTGAAAAATCATCAAAAGCAGACAACATTGGACAGGTTTTAAGTAAAGAATCCCAACCATCTTCCAAATAATAACATCCCTTCTTCTCTCCATCTTCCACTTAAACCATCAGCTCTTCTCAGTCCAAGTAAGTGCAGTTAAATTTTCATTTATTTCATGTACATTTATTGTTTTTATAGTTTTTATGTTGATGATTTTATGCATGTAAGTATTATTATAAAGATTTAAATAAGCAATCATCTGGGGTTTGGAATGGATTAATCCAATTTATATTATTTTTTAAGAAAAAAATTGATTTAGCCTTCATACAAATCACCATTTGAATAGCCTCTTGGAACAAATTGTATATGAATAATGAGATTCCATTGTATTTATATAATATAAACTTTAATACACAGTTGATTCTCGGAATTTGCAGATTCCCTATTTGTGTATTCAACTATTTGTGAAAATTTATTTGTAACCACAAATTCAATTTTCATAGCACTTTCGCGCTTATTCACGGATTCTCGCTGGGTGGTGAAAATATTGTTATAAATGTTATTCTTACTCGCAATCTCTATGTTGTTCTGCCTGAAAAGTCTCATTACCTATCCTTGCTCACTCCACAGATCGCATGTAGGCCAAAAGCCTGTTCTTATCATCTGAGGTCCCATAGAATAATGTGACCCTATGCTTAACACAGTCTCAAATTTAAGCACTTAACTTCTGTGCACTTATTCCTTACACCAAGATTTTAAAAATCTGAGGCAAAAAGCGACACAGACAAGGCTGACATAGTTTTTCAAAGCATATCAGGAAGACAATATGTCAGCTGCCACATCAAACAACTACCCATCAAAACTAAGATTTTATTTACTACAAAGTTAGTATTTTAAAAAATTAAAAAAAGATTATTGTAATTAAAAATACTGTATATAGTACTGTACACTGCATATATTGTAATTATTTGTAAGTATTGTAATACACATTAAATAAGGTGTCTTTAAACAGAAAACACACACACAAAGCAAAGATGGAAATGCTAAGAAGAAATGTTCGCAGGAATCTAACTCTATATTTCCCATAGGCACAATGGTTCAGTATTCATTGAAGAATTTACAGAATGTAACTACTGTGACTAACGAGAATCAATTGTATATTTTAATATACAGTCAAACCTCTTTAAGCCACCCCTCTATAAACCGCCACCCTCGTTATAATTATTTTATAAATTTTCAACTATATTCAAAAATCCAACATATATGAAAATCATCCACTCTTGTATATAAACAGTATAATATTTTACTTTAATTGGCCTGTAGATGCTTTGTTGATGATTTCAAATGCAGCACAGAAAAGTAGGCTTGACCGTTTCCCACAGAATGACTGACCACCATAAAACAATAAAAGTTCCACACCCCTTTTTATAGCCTAGGGTTGTTTACATTAGGATTTTCTTGTATTTTACTTAATTATCAGTAAAAATAAAGCAATAAATGAAAAAATAAGTAACAATATTGTTTATTTTAACAAAATCAACCAATATTTTTATATTATTGGCAACATTTTTTCAATTTTACAAATTTTACAGATCATTAAAATTTCATATTTCACTTAAAATTTCAAAAATAAATTTATCTCATCCAAAATAAGATTATTAAAATATAATAAAATAGAAAGCAAAATCAATAAAATTCTAAGAAAAATAATCCAAATTCTACTTATACAATCCATGTACATTTTCTATCGTTAAAGCAGAATTTAAAAACAAATTTCGGCAATTGAAAAATTTAGAACCTGTCATTGGAGGCATGTATTTTCACCCAATAAATGCAAAAATACCACTCTACAATAACTGCATTGAGTAAATCAGGACTGAATTTTGTTTGTTTTTTCATCTTTTTTATTTTGCTTCCATGGCATATATATACATCAATTGATTCAACAGGTTAAAACTGCTCAAACAAATACAAATATTAATTACAAAACCTTTTAGCAGCCAAGCACTTTATTGCAATAAACATTTTCAATGCACTTCTTCAGTTTCTAATATACAGTATGTGTTAGAAGCTGAGGAATGTGCTAAGTACACTTAAAAAATGTTTGTTACAATAAAGTGTTTGGCTGTCAATTAAATGAGGTGAAAACTCTTTTTATGGTAAGGTGAAAACTATCTTGAAATACTGCAATAATATGTTAAATAACTATATACTTTTACTTATACAATATTTGTTGTTTTAGCATATTACTATCGTATTGATTAAATTCGAGATTTTTTTTGAAATTTATAAAATTTCAAAAAATATTTAATTTTAATGAAATGGCATGGTTTTTTATGTTCAAAAGTTCACAACTATAATGTTTATAATTTGAGGATCACCAATATTTAATTTCTGATAATAATATTTACTTAAGATAATTAAAAAAATACAAACAGAAAATGTAAACAATCATTAAAAGATATATATTTCTTTACAGGATATATTTCTTTAAAATGCTAATTGTTTTTTCATGCAAGTTTAATTTATAGATAAATTAAAATTTTGTCTTCTCATCTCTGGTATTGGTAATTTAATATGTAAACTAAATAACTAATATCAGAGATGAGAGTGAATTAAATACAAATTTCAAATGTATATTAGACGAATTATTTACAATAAAATCCATCATACCTATTACAGAAATGGATTATAAGATAAAATAATTTTCTGTTTTTTGACACCAGATTATTTGTATTCATCTAGGAACAATGAAATCTACTAAAATATAAGAAATATAAAAAAAATCTATATTGCTTAGAATATGAAAATTTTAAATTAAATGTATTTATTTTTTTTGAAACTTTATTAATATAATTCAGAAAAAATATTTGCATGTGGTTTGCTTTGTAATAAACTACAACTCTTAAAATTGTCAAAATTTTTAGAATAAAAGTTTGCTTTATTCAATAGATATGATATACCTGTCATCAGGGCCGCCGAGAAAAATTTTCAGGATCATGACAAGTCTGTGGTCTGGGCCTCACTTAAAAAAGTGCATCACTTTGGTATAATAAAAAATTCATATAAAACATTAAATATTTATTTAAAAAAAGTGTACAATAAATTCAAAATTCAATACATTACATACCATATAAAATACAAATATTAAATAAAAATTTAAAAACCTTCGTTTATAAAAATACTGTTATACAGTAGAAGCCGCTTAATGTAATCGTGGATATTGTTATCAAGCATTTAATGTTATCAAAATTTATGGTCCTGAATCATCTATATTAAAATGCCTTATGAAAACTCTGCTTATAGTAATCAGAATTTTAGTTATTGTCATCAAAATCGATACACTGCTATAAAATATTCTATTTAAAACTAAAAAATATTGCAGATAATACTAAAATATTGGTTAAATCTATTAAAAAAACAAGTATTATTTGTTAATAGTTCGCTTTTTGTTGTTTCACAGAAATTTAGGCAAAAAATGAGAAAATCTGAAGATAAATACTTGTCCTCCATTTAAAATAATGCAGAAGCAAAAATCTGATTTGTGTACATTTTTTAATAAATAAATATTGATCTAATATTTTAAGTTTTTGATTTAATAAATTCATACAGACAAATATGACTGCTTTTCAAAACTTCGCAGCACCATTATCAGTATATGTAGTGTATATTATATATATCTAATAATAAAATAGTGTATTTATCCTGCTTCAAGTGCTAGTTGTGATTTCTTGTGTTATTAGAAGCAGCAGAACTCAGTTGTTTATAGCCATTAGATGGTTTCACTGCAATTCTTGCTCTTATAAATAGAGCAGACTTACTGTTGCCAGATCTGGTGAATTTTATTTATTTATTTATTTATTTTTTGATGACGAAATATTTAGTTTAAAATTGCTGATATAGAGATTTAGTGACTTTATAATTCCCTTTATTGAAAACAATGCTCTAGTACTAGAGCATTGCTTCTTACTATTGCTCTAGTACTTCGTGATTTTCCATAAACTGGAAATGGCAACATTAAGTGTAAATTATTTCACTTCACTTTTTTGCTTAATTGATTACATAATATATAGTATAAAGTTCAACAAGTGTTCATTGAACTTTAATTGAACATCGTTGAAGAACAGCATAAATACAGTATATACTGTATAATAATAAAAAAATCGAAAATTATACTTTTTTAACATGCACTGCTTAATGTTTTCAATCAGTTATTGTTATCAGAATAGATTGGTCCTAAAGTAATTCTAATAAGCGGCTTCTACTGTATATAAAATACACTCATCCCTCGATTTACATGGTAGATACGTTCCTGGAAAAATTGTGCAAATCGAAACAGTGTAAAACAAGATTTAGAATTCATACAAAATAGAAGGATATGTTCAATTAAACTGTAAACCGTGCCAATCTATCTATAAAAGATAATGAAGAGTCGAGGATATGTTTTTTATAACCGTGCTAGTGAAGATAAAGAAAAGTTGAGGATATGTTCTTTATAACAGTGTAAAATGAGATAAGGAATAAAGAAAAAAAAGGGAAAAAAGGTGCTGAACTCAGCAGAAAAGAATATTTGTTACAGAATTTCTAGAAACAAGATGATTCTTAACTCGACAGTTATCGTACAATCTAGAACAGTGGTTCTTAACTGGTATTACAAGTGTTCTGTGAAATTATGAAAGAGAAGCCTAGTTGAATGACCATAGTGTACCATGCAGTTGCAATTTATAATGTAGACAAGATACAAGTTGCATCTTCGAATAAACTATTAAGCAGGCTTTTCCACAAAAGTACTTAAGATTTTATTACAGTTTTCGACATCATATTTGTGTGAGCAACGCTTTCCAAAATTAATGAACATAAAAACTAAAAAAACACAAAAGACTTAGGAATATTGATGAAGAAATGGGGGTAACTTTTTCACATTTCAGACCTGACATGGTTCAAATCTGTAAAAGACAATTAGCTTAGGCATTGCATAAAACTTGATTTAAAAATATTCCATTTTTCTAAAAGAGATACTTACAGTTCTTAAAAAAATTTTTTTTAATTAATGTTTTTTTACTGTTATTTAATATATAATTTATAATTTTTAGTAAAATACATGTTTGTGCATATTTTTGTTGTTTGTTTTATGATCTTAGTGATATAGTGTGCCGCAAATTTTCTTTACAATCAATAGTGTTCCATGACTTCGAAAAGGTTAAGAATCACTGATCTAGAATGCAGGAAAATTGTATAAATAGGCAAACTGCAAGCGTGAGTTGAATTTAGTTGAACTGCAAGATTTTGACAGTAAAAGTTAATAATGAGCGATAAATTGTGAAAGCAAAAGTGGACTAAATGAAATATATCTGTATTCACTCTTTATTAATCTCTATGAGCTCGTAAACCCACAAAACGAGACAATATGATGCTCTTTTAATTTATAAATGGCATAATGCAAAACAATCAAACTAAAACCCAAAAAAAGTTTTTCTGTTTTCATTTAAAAACGATGTAAATCGAGGGATAGATGTAGTTTATTTTGGCACAACTGCTTTGGGCATCGATAGGTTTGGGTGGTAGATAGTGCACTCTGGCGGTGACTTGCGAACTATCAGACACAATTACAGGTAGGCCTCAATTAGTGCGAATAATTGGTTCTACGAATTTCTCGCACTATTCGAAGTATTAACTATATGTAAAATACGGTAATTGGTTCTTGCTTTGTGAGATTCCGGCCATTAGCTAACCTCACAATGAATAACCACAATACTAACTGTTTAAGAAATATTTATTTTCATATTTTATATCACTGTTCATCATCTAAATTAATAACTTACCAGGAATTGCATCTCATACCATCATCAAACCAACTGCCAAATTGAAACCAAAAGAGCAAATCAAAAGCAGAAGTTGAGCGCTGCATGGCTGCCAATTCTGGGTTGAGAATTGAGTGAATAGTCTGATTTGAGATTAAGCATTGCAACTTTATTGAATCAGTAAATTAGATCATTCCTACAGAAAAAAATGAATTGGTTTATAAAATGTTATACAGTGGGAGATCGGTTAACGAACACTTCACAGAACAAACTGTGGGACCTGCAGACTGACCGAAAAAGATCAGCCAGATGGCTGCGTGGTAAAGCTGTGGCTCACCATTCTGGCCAGATGGCCGCATGGTAAAGCTGTGGCTTACCATCCTGGAGGATCTGGATCCCACTCCTCTGGGTGGCTGCATGGTAAAGTTGTGGCTTACCATTCTGGAGGATCTGGGGGTCCAACTCCTCCAATTTTAGGAAGTCCGGAAATACATCCTTCAATCTTCCGGTTGACCCCATCATGGGTGTTGGTCAGCTTGTGATGATGGCGGCTTTATAAGTGGCCGCCACCAGATAAAAATATTCCATGAGGATATTTTGGATTAATAACCTAACGGAATGACAGGCTTAGGCCTTGCGCGCTCGTGGACTTATGGGTAAGGATGGGAGAACAGTAGTTTTTCTCGATTAAAATGAACTCGGAGACAACTTAAATCAAAGATTTATTAAAGAAGGTAAGAGAGTGGAAGAAAAGTAGTTTTCCCGATTAAAATGAACTCGGAGACAACGTACAACAAATCAGAGATTTATTAAAGAAGGTTAGAGAGAGATTTTACAATTTTTTGATGTTAGAATGGCACCCATACCAGGTTAAGGTCAACAGGCTTAGAGATCTCTACCATGACTATGCTATTAATCACTTCCAAAAAATCCTGAAGGAGAGAGAAAAGCAATCGATATTGGACAGATTCTTTATCGGAAAATAAATATAATAGATGAAAATGCAAGACTATGTATGTATATATTATTGTTATTACATATAAATAAACATAAATAAAAAATTATATAATTTCTTACTATGTTTTTTGGGTCTCCGGAATGAATTAATCAAATTTCCATTAAAACCTATGATTGGTTAACGAACATTTTCTTGGATCGGATTATGTTCATTAACCGATCTCCCACTGTATATACAAGTTCATAAAAGTCAAATAATAAATTGCTTTAATCCATTCACAGTTGGTCATTTCAATACCAACAAGTATGTCCCAGCTGACCAATGTGTTTCATTAAGCCTAACAATATTCATAAATTTATTAAAATCCATCTCTTATTTTTCATCAAAAAATTTTGACCTTTTATATTAAGTAGTATATCGTGTGTTTGTGTGTGTGTGTTTTTTAATATTTCCAGAAATATTTGTATAATTGCTGATCTGAAATATTCAACATTTTCTCATTTCCTATGTTGCTACAAAAATATTTCATTATGTAATTGATTAGTTAAGTTAGCGTAGTTAAGCTACCATATCGCACAAAGGATATACTGTATCTGGTGGTGGTCACTTGTACAGCCAATCACAGGTTAGCCAACACCTATGATGGGATCAACTGAAAGGTTGAAGGACAGAGTTTAATGGGCCAGACCCAGTGGTGGACTTTTGCATATGCAGTGGAAGAGCTGTAAACCAAGGGCCACTTATTTAACTTTAAAGCTTGTATTGAACAATGTTAAATTATAAAAAGTTATTACTTTTTGATTTTGTTACATACTTTTATGTAATGAAAGCACATCCACATACTTTTTTGTATTTTTTTATTTTAATTAAGGCCCCAAAAATCTTACTTTGGACCCTCTTAAGGCAAAATTTGCTACTGGCCAAGCACAGACTTCTGAAAAACTGGAAGTGTGGAGTCTGTATCCCCAGCTTTACTATGTGGCCATCCAGCTGGTGGTTGATTAGTAACATCTTAAATGACTGCTGAATAAAACAAGTCATGAATGAAGAAATTTGGACAATATTTATCTATAATGGTTTATAAATAGTGTTTATGATTTCCCAGTTTTTTTTCATTCCCGGGAACTTCCGGGAAATTCCGGGAACACAATATCATTCTAGTCTATACCATGTTTTCTCACATGTTACCATAAACCCTTCATAAACCGCCACCCTCCTTTACCGCCAGAGAGGACCTTCGAACCGATGGTGGCAGCTTAAAGAGGTTTGACTGTATATTTTGGCAAATAAAGCTAAAATACTAAAAGAATAATAAATTAACTGATTCATATCAATAAGCAGTATTTAAAAGATAATACTAAATTGAATCATTAGAAAAGTTAGCTTTTTAACATTTTTTTATTTTCTTTAATTATTTACTTTATCTGTTTTTGATTATTTAAATGAATTGTCAATGTTACTTTCAAATCTTTTGATTATACATTATTATTATGTATTTTAATAACTGAAGAAATATAAGCAGTTTCAATTTATGCAGCAGTTATATTCTTGAAGAATTTACTTAAATTGAATTTATGAAAATTATTAAATTATTAATGTGATAAAATTAAAAACAATTATTATGTACTGTGCATATTACATACTTACAAGCCAGAAGATAATAAATACCAATAACTATTATAAATGTGATGCATATATACTGCTCACATCATATCAATATTATATCAGCTATATAGCATACAATAAGTTTACTATTAATAGTCAACTATTGATGATAACGAAATACATTACGTTATCATCTTAGTAGTGTCATTATTTTACTAAAAATAGCTTTTTTCATCATTAAAATTAAAAATTTTATTATTTTGAAAAATTAATTAAGCACGAATTTGTGCAGTTCAAAAATTGTGTAAGTTAGGACTATTGATAGTTATTAAGTTATTTTGTTCAATACCAATATGAAAGCAAAATTCTTGGACCTAAGAGCTGCCAAAAGATTTCAATGCTCGTTTGAGTTGAGATAATTTGACTTAGCAAGACAGCTTAGGATAAGTCAAACTAATAATTGGCATATATATCAGATGGCTTATCAGTAAATAAATCATTATATTTATTACATCTAGTACTGCACAATACAAATTAGATCTGAACACAAGTCAACTACACTATGATAGCAAATGACTATATAGGGTTGCATTTATAATTTCATTGGATAACAAAAATGAGAGAAATATCTATCAAATTAAATTAAAGTGTATCATAATTGTACATTCAAAATGTATTATATCTGTATTTCAGTACTGATATTTCTAATATAAGAAAAAAGAAACTAACAAAACAAGTTTTTTAAATACCCCAGAAAAAATTTTTTTAATAAATCTTAAATAATTGGTAATAAAAATTAGAATCAAATTAAAATTACAAATATTGCAATAATTCCTTGCTGTAAATAAAACAATTTCTTGTTTCTTTTCAATAAATTATAGACCATTTGGATATATGTATTTATGCAATTTTATTTTTTACTATTAAATGCATATTGTCCATAATTCTGATTTTTTTGAGTATTTTGCAGATTATCTGGAATAATTCATTTTCAGGCTACTCCAGTTAATTGGGAATATACTGTAATTTTAATATTCTGCCTAAGAAAGCCTTTGAAAGATGCAACAGCTACTAGAATTATATCCCTTGAAATGATATTCTTGATATGAGTTAATCTTTTTTAATTATCAAGAGATGCATATGAATATAATTATTACAGCATAGTTGATGATGCTCAAAACCATTTCATTAATCCAAAATCAGCATTTATTATTGTTTTTAATATTTTTTGACTATATTATATGTAAGACTTGTAGTTTAATTTATTTTTTCAATAATCATGTTTGTTTGATATTTAAAGTTCTTCTTATTGTCAAAAATATTGTTACTTATTTTATAACATTTATGTGAAGAAAATCAAACAATTATTTTTTAAATTAATACCAAAAACACTGATATTTTTATATCAATACTGATATTTAAATATTGGAAAAAATGCAAGGATCCTGAGTATTGAGCCCTAATTATTACACTAAAACTTAAATCAATATTTTAAAGTTCATTGAAAAATAATAAATATTTTTTAAATAAAAACATTTGAAAATTATTATATATCTATGTTATTTAAAACTGATAATTATAAAATGTTATTCACAACTGCTTATTATATTTATAATCATATTTCATACATCAAATAGTACTGATAATTATATTCACAATTTGTACAATATTAAAAGTGCTCCTCATGTTACAAATTTAATTCATTCATAAGTTTTTATATCTTATTCTAAAGCACTCGTAGCAGTTGAGTTTTCTTCTTACAGTTGTATTATAGCTAACGTTTTCGGTAATATTTACCCTCTTCAGGCTACTAAATAATTTCAATTATTTAGTAGCCTGAAGAGGGTAAATATTACCAAAAACGTTAGCTACGATACAACTGTAAGAAGAAAACTGAAATGCTACGAGTGCTTTAGAATAAGGTATGATTATGAGTAGAAGCAGTAGTATAGAAAGTAGGTTCATAAGTTTTATTTATAACTTGAAAACTAATTTCACATATTGAAACTACTCCATATATTATATTGTGCAATACATTTCATATTTTATTAGTCATTAACTCAATGAGGTCTGTGATTTTTTTCAAAATTAGCTTAATCAATATGCAAAAAATTAAAATTGTGAAATCTCACTTAATTTTCATTGAAATTTTTTAAAATTTTTTCTTTCACAATGTTTTATTATATGAGATTGGAGAAAAAACAATTTTTTTGTATGAAATCTTAACTATCCAACAAAGTATTTATTATTTTTTGATGCCAGCAAGCCTTATGAATAAAATAAGCTATGAATGAAGAAAATCAGATCATATTTTTAAAAATTATTGACAAAAAAACCGTTTTAAACAAATTTCAATTAATTAAATTATGTCATATAATTAGTTGAAAAATAACAAAAATTTATTAAAATATTGTCATTTTTTTAAATAAAATATATTTATTGCAATGTTTTTTCTTCATTTAAATAATTTTTATTTTAATTTTTTATAAATTTTTGAATTTATAATCAAAAACATATGACATATATGAAAATCATCCACTCTCATACATAAACAGCTATAACATTTCTACTTTACTTTAATTGGCTTGCAGATGCTTTGCTGACACACACTACATCCAATATCACATGCAGTGCAATAAAGTAGGCTTGACTGCAATTTCCCATGAAACGACTGGTCGCCATAAAACAATAAAAGTACCATTCCTTTTTTTATAGCCTAGGGTTGTTTACATTAGGATTTTCTGTATTTTACAAAATTATCTGTAAAAGTAAACAATAAATGAATAAATAAGTAAAAATAAACAATATTTTAACAGAATTAACAAAATTTTTGTATTATTGGCAAAATTTTTTCAGTTTTATAAATTTTACAATTCATCATACTAAAATCTTATGTTTAACTTAAAATTTCAAAAATAAATTTCTCACCCCAAAATCAAAATAAGATTACTAAAATATGATAGAATAGAAAGCAGAATCGGTAGTATTCAATCAAAAATTGTCCAGATTCTACATATACAATCCATTCACATTTACTATCTTTAAAACAGAATTTAAAAAGAAATTTCAGCAATCGGAAAATTTAGGACCATTATCAGAGGCTTATATTTTCACCCAATAAATGCAAAAAAATTGCTCTGTGATAGTCCACTGCATAACTCAGGATTGAATTTTATTTATATTGTTTTTGTTCTACCATCTTGCATATATTCGTGGCAAAGGCACTCAATGGGTTAAAATATGTTATACATACTTTGTACTGTATATACAATATACATACACCATATGTACGTATTTTAAAAATAATATCAATAAAAACCAAGCTTATGCAAAACTTATGATATTTTAACTTTTTCATTTAATGCATTTTAGATTATATATAATTATTTATAGAGAATTAATTTAGAACAGTGGTTTTTAACCTTTTCGAAATCACAGAACACTTTTGATTGTAAGAAAATTTGCAGAACACTATATCATTAAGATCATAAAACAAACAACAAAAATATGCATGAATATGTATTTTACTAAAAATTATATATTACACATTAAATAACAGTAAAAAAAAACATTCATTAAAAAAACATATTCTTAAGAACTGTAAGTAACTCTTTTAGAAAAATGGAACATTTTTAAATCAAGTTTAATGCAATGACTGAGTTAATTTCTTTTGAAGATTTGGTCAATATCAGGTCTAATATGTGATAAAGCTACATTCATTTCTTCATCAATATTCATAAGTCTTTTGTGTTTTTTAGTTTTAAAGTTCATTAATGTTCAAAAGCCTAGCTCACACAAATATACTGTAGAAAACTGTAGCAGAATCTGAAGTGCTTTTGTGGGAGCCTTCTTAATAGTTTATTTGAAAATGCAAGTTGAATCTTGTCTACATTATAAATGCAAGTGTGGAGTATGCTAAAGTCATTCAAGTAGGCTTCGCTTTCATAATTTCGCGGAACACCAGTTAAGAACTACTGATTTAGAACCTTCCATTCTGTATTCATCTACATGAAATTTCTAAATCTTAATTAAAAACATTAAAAATTCAAACATTTGAATTTATTATTCAATTAGGATATTTGTTTAATTAGTAGGTGTTTTCCGACATTTTAATAAGTTTAAGTAAGTTTAAAGGTTATAGCTTCAAGCATACATACTGCTTGAAGGCTTTAATGATATTACTAACTTGAAGATCTAACACCAAGAGATAGTCTTAAAAGAAATGTGAATATTATAATAATATTTTATTACTCATGAAATGCACTTATCTAAATAAATTTGTGCAAATTGCTAACCCATGTTGACTTACTAAGCCTAATCTGTATAGAAAAACATTTTAGTCTATTTTCTAAAGAAATGGAGGCTTATTAGATTGGGCCCATGTCTATTTGTCTATCTCTCTCACTAATAACTTTTGAACCAATTAGCAGATTTTTCATGAAATTTGATTCTGATATTCTGCCATTAAGGGATATCTCAACACCACATTCTTTAATCTTATAGGATCAACTAATCCTGCAGGATATAGAAATTTGTTTAATTATAATTTAGTTTATATTACTGTCAATAGATAGTACTAAGTATTAGCATGTAATAGTGAAATATGGTTTACCGGATTATTTTTAATATAGGTATTGAGATAGATTGTGCTATCATAATGGTGTCACAGTTCTGATGTAATATCATCATGATATAACAATGGATAACATCATAAAGTTTCAATAATTTATGATATCACGATAATGTGATATTGCGATGGCATCATCTCAATGTCATGGTATTATCGTGACATCTATGCTGATTAATTAGTGTACAAAATCAATGCAAAATTGGACACACAAAATCAATGGATTCCAATTGCCAAATAAATGAAAAATAAATGATGCATTTGGAAAGTAGGCAATTTTAGTTCTTTCTAGAACTTCTTGTGTTCCTCTTGTATAACAAAATGCTGCATGTGTTAAACCTAAACTCCATAAAATAACATTGACATTCCTTCTATATTACAAAATATTGCATAAAACATTATTGTTATCCACTCTTCTCAATAAAAATTTCAAATATTTGTTGAAAACTAAATAAAAATTTAATCCAGATATTTTATCCGTTAAAGTGGAATCAGTTAAACTGAGATTCTATTGAATTTTATTGTTTTTGAATTACAGATAGAATTAATGAATTTTTATTATATTAAACATTGTCTAATTTCATAAAAAATTTCAAGAATTAATATTATTTTTTATTAAATAGCAACTGCACTGAAAGTTCTTCGTTCCAACAATATCACTCATATGGACTTAAAACCTCAGAATATACTCTTATCAAATACTCAAAATCCAATATTAAAATTGGCAGGTAAGAAAAATTACTTATTAAAATGTAAAATTAGCTGCATGTGTTAGATATAACATTTTATTTCAATATATCTGAAGATTTTGGATTTGCTCAGTATCTAAACCCACAAGACAGAGCTACTTCACTTCGTGGTTCTCCTTTATATATGGCTCCAGAAATATTGTTGAAACATCATTATGATGCAAGAGTGGATCTCTGGTCTGTTGGAATTATTTTATATGGTAAGATTGAAATAATGATTATTTAAAGATTTAAAATAAATTACTAGATATATATTATTGTTTATATATATTCTCCACAAAGTACTATAATGTTTTAAAATATTTTATTAATGTATAATATAAAAAAAATTTTTAATTTAGAATGCTTATTTGGCCAAGCTCCATTTTCATCAGATACTTTTTCTGAATTAGCTGAAAAAATAAAGAGTACAAGACCAATCCAAGTATGTACATTGATTTAAATATATTTAATCATTTCTTCTCATAATAATGTATAACAAATTTATATATTTTTTGATTTGTTGATTCTTTCAGTTCATTTTCCAATATTTTATTAGATAAATGAAATTAAATGAACACTGGTAAATTTGCTGACTGAAAAATTAAGATTGTTAAGTATGATGGATTGATCTATATCCATTTATGAATGTAATTGATATTGATTTAAATTAATAGGATACTTTTGAACCTATTGATAATACAGGATGATCAAAAAGTTATGCAACCCAAACTTTAATACATTGTAAAACTGGCAGTTTAATTTATAAAAGATTTTTTAAATAGGGCTTTTTTATCGGACATTACCATAGTTGACACACTGCATGATCAAGATCACAAGTCAACAGTGGGCAGAATATATACCATTGTGTTAAATCAGAGCAGTGATGCCTTTTGTGCAAGAGCAATGCATCTTTATTCTTGAGAGTTATTTCAAATTGCAATTGTACACCACACATCAATAAGATTTTTTTTGCTACTTTTCCAGTTGCTACTGTACCAAACAAATCTGCTATATGTCATTTAGTAACTCATTTTGAATTTTTGGGTTGCATGATTTTTCAAGCATACTGTATATACAGTACATCACTATCTGCTAAGAAATATGCAATTATAGATATTAAAATAAATTTTTAATTATAATTATTCTAACATATAAACTTAGTTATAGCTATTATTATTGGCTTAGTATAAAATAACATTGCATAATACTAGAAATAATAGATATAGCATTTTATACTTATAAAATAGCCTAATACTGTTTTTAATCATTTGTTTTGTAAGTCAAGTTTCTGATCCATTCTTTTGTCATCATCATCCATGATCTATATTACTTCAAAAATATTAATATTTTTAATATTATACATTAAAAATTTTAAATTTACAAATTATTTGATGTTAAAATAAATGAATATTGATTTTCAGTAAAAATAAACCTAATTTCAAAAAACTACAGATGCTTTTCTATTTATGATCATTTGACTTATAATAATTTGATCTTATGATTGCTTTTACAATATTCTGAACTTGTCCATTTTCATAACATATTGACTAGAAATAATTTTTTTGTTTGTTTAAAAATTTATATTTGGCTGAAGGGCTGCATGATAAAACAATTGCTTATCACTTAGGAGGATCTAGGTTCAATTCTGGATGATTTCTACTACCTTGGAAGGCAAATTCAATTCCTGATGATTTTACCACCTTGGAGGATCTTGGATCAAATCTAAATGATATAATTTACTGTTTTCTCTAAATGTCAATTCAAACTGAATTCATTTCAAACATGAATAAATTTCCTATTAAATAAATATTTGGTGATGCATTTAATCAAAGGGAAGATAATTTTAATAATACAGGTAGGCCTCGATTAGTGCGAATAATGAGTCTCACGAATTTCTCGCATTATTCAAAGTATTAACTATATGTAAAATATGGTAATTGGTTCTTGAAATAATTTATCAATTTATGAAATAAAATTAGGAGCATCCATGATCTATGTTATGCTGTTTTGAACAATTTTTTTTAAATCTCTTCCCTACCCTTTGCCATTTTTTGCACACCATGATCTCCTGATTATGACATCACCAATTTGAAGACTGTTTAGTACTATATAGGATATGCTCTGACATATGTATATATTAATTTATTTAGGTTTTTGCCAAATGATCCACCTATGTAAATAGGGAATTTCAAATATATTTTATAAAAATATTTTTTAATTATTGAAATGTAAAACTGAATAACTTGCTGTAATCATTTTTGCATGTGATGTCACAATTTGCATGAATCTCTTCCTCCTCTATATCATTTATTGTATGGTGTAGAGATGGCTATTAGGGAGAGAGGGTGTAAAATCTATCACTTTCTCTCTTCTAATAACATGATGTAATTTATGGATGCTCTCTTTGTAAAAGCTTTTAAATTAGATTTAATATTTTTCAGTATCTGGATGCTATTGTAAAAGCAGTGACAGAGAATCTAAAATGTCTTGTTCATGCTCCAAGTGTGCAGATGCAAGATGTTCCTCCAGATATGTTAAGCTTAGAAAACACCGATGAGCCAAATTCAGATTCACGTATTTCTCAGAATGATACAGAAGCAAAGTAATTTTAATTTATAATTATTTTTGTAATTATAGCTTAATATTAAAAAAAATTAGCTGTTTTAATGAACAAATTTAAAAATACACTAAATTTTTAGAAAGTATTATATAAAAATGACTTACAGAATTAAAGTACAGTATATAGAGCAAACTCATGTATAATGCACTCGCCTATAACATGATGAAAAATTGCAACGAGTAGTCATACAATGCTATAAATCAATGTGTCTCAACCTTTGGGTCGTGACCTAATATTGGGTTGTGTTAAATTTTTAATGGGTTGCAAAGGAACTGGTAAAATAACGGTTAAAAAAAAAAAAAACAAATAAATAAATAAATAGATAAAAAAATATCTTTTATGTTAATTCCGAAAATTAATTATGAGATTCTGAATAGTATGAATTTCTGGTACATTAATATCTTAAGTTAATTTTGACATTGTGAATATAACTTAATTCTATGTGCATATTTGTTCCACTCGTCCCCACATTCATTGGCACATTCCCCTTCCCAATTTTGCTAGTTTTGAACTAGTGTATAATTGTCAGTTGTCAGAAAGGCAATAAGAATAACTTTGTATGTACATTAGTCTTTTTAAGTAGTCAATGTGTTCATTTAGTATGTTAAAATTAGTAATTGTATTTTGTATTTCATTGAAGTGTATGTTTTTGTATTGAAGTATAAGAATTACAGTGTATGTTTTTAATTTACAATTCGTGGTTATATTTCATTGTATGTGAGTAATACATCGTAGTCCATTGTACTATAAGTTAATCTGAGTACATCCAGTATCATGTTGATATACTATCTTTTTTTATTTTATATTATAAAATAAACGATTGGGTTGCAGTACGATTTCAAAAAAATATGTTGGGTCGTGGGGTCAAAAAGGTTGAGAACCACTGTTATAAATAATTCTTGTATAACACGTATGCTAAATACTAAATTTATCCTAATTATTTGAAATATACATTGATTATAATAAAAACCAAACAAACTTTTCTGTTGGATTATATGAAGCCACATTTTTGGAATCTGTGTTATATGGGGGCTTACTTGTATATAATATTTTTTTAAATTTAATTACATATATTCTGTTTGTTTTTTCCTTTATTAAAAAATCTTCTTTAAAACACATTAATTAACACTCTGAACACAATAAAATCATATGTAAAACTAGCACATATCTCATTAGTAGTATGCAATCAGTGCTGGAACTTAGAGACAAGTTTAAATTTGTATAAAATCATATGATCATGCATGTCTTGTATAACACAAATGTATCCCCCGCATTGTATGGAATCCGCTATAATTATTATAAATAATAATCTAAATATTATATTGTGTTATAATAATATACTGATTCATTAATTCCTGTGATTATATTTACTGAAATATTCTAAATTTCTATTCATGGTTCAATCTTGGATTTATGAAAACAGATAAAAACACAGCCAAACTCCAAAAACATATCTTTAGTTTTAAAAATGTTTTAATCTGAATCTAGGATCAATTTCAGTTATTAACTTAAGTATTTATACTGTCTTAAAAACCAATGAGCCTTAAGCAGGTACTTTAAGACTTACTTACTTTAAAACTAGTTGGTTTCTAAAACTACAGTTGTATAAACTTTTATTATGTAATATTGAAGCTGTTCTTAGGTTAAATTTGAAAATGTTTTTACAATTAATGATTCATTGGAATTTGTCTGTTTTTATCTTTTCTAAATATCTTTTATAACTTGATTTTTTTTAATTTAATAATCATATGAGGACAATTTTTGTTAACTTTGTTCAAGTATTGCCAAAGAAAAATTAGAATATATTTATTAATATGAATATTTGTATGACATTAGAAACATTTCTTATAAATAATGGCATATATATTCCCTAACTTATGCAAATATTGGGACTGAATTCTCATATTCAAATTAACATAAATTATATGTAAATCAGAAAAATAATTTAACAAAAATTCTGAACCAAAAACTATCAGGATTAAGTGGACTATGGTGACTGTACCTATATATTATGCAACATATTGTTTCCTGATCAAAAGAGAGAAAAGGATGCATGGGAAGATATACCAGTAATACAATACTTAAAATCAACAAACAATACACATAACATAAAAAATCAAGCAACATTAATTTTTAAATGTTGTAAACCAATATATTCAGACTTGTAACCAGCATTGCCAATTTAGCTTTTTTAGAAGCTGTCTAGCTTCAAAATTTTTTAATTTGCTTTTAGCTTCAGATTTAACTTTTTTAAATAAAATCTGGCTTTTTTTTCCATTTCATTTTGGCTTTTTTTTTTAATCCTGTTTATTACAAACAGGCTTTAACCATAGCTAAATGGAAAGAGGTAGAATTATATTATATTTTATTCTAAATCATCGTTTCTCAAACTATGGGTCGTGACCCCAAATGGGGTTGCAAAGCGAAATGCTGGGGTCGCAAAAATTAAATTCAAATACTTGGATGTTTGTGAAATTACATATAAACTGAAATTCAATATTTAATGCATGACAACATATGTATTTTCAATGTAGTTGGCTGATTGTATTCATCTTAATAAGTGTATAAAGGAAATAAATATATATATAATACAAATATGATGTAGTTTTTCTAGATTAATAAATTTATTTACAAAATATAAAATACTGAATTTATATATACTTTAATATATTGACTTTCTATAATTTTTTAATCATTTTAGAGATGTTATGGGAGATGATATGGGTTGGAAAGCCAAACTGAAAATCCCACCAAGAGATAAAAGAAAAAAAACAACTGTAAGTAATTTATTATATATTTAAATTCTAAATTTGAATATAAAGATACCTTATAATAAAATTAACCAATTTCTTATCACGGAAAAAATGTACATATTGGTGAAACTGTCAGTATTGCTCATTATGGATGAATTATTGACATTATATCGAGTGACAATATTTTTTATTGAAATCGTTTAATACTGCTTTAAAAATTATATTGTTTATTATTGATATAACTGTTTTCTAATGGTGGTTCCTAAAGATTTTTATAGGCATTTTTGAATTTAAAAAAGAAAATGAAAGATGCTTTGTATTGATTGAAATTTGTGGAATACTTTTATTTTTGGCTTTCATTTATTTTTGTATTTCAGTTAATTATTTCAATTATGTATTGAGAAAGATTTTGAAATTTCAGGTCCAATTAAAGCCCATTAAGGTCATTTTTTCAATTTAAATTGAAAAAATGATAAAATATTTTTTCTTTCTTTCTTTTCTACTATTATAATAGGCAATATTATTTATTAAGTTTTATTTAATTTTTATTTTCAGTATTATTTAGGCAAAAATTAAAAAAATACCAAAGTAAACAATCTTTCATTTTAAATTAGCATGGTATGCTAGTTCAATTTATCGCTACTCATTTCCTAGGAAACTTTTGTTCTACATTATTACTCTGTTACCTTGTATTGATTAAACAATTATTATTTTTTGCCATGCTGAAAAAATTTTTTTCAGCATGGCAAAAAAAGAACTGAAGAGAGCTAAAATATGAAATAAGCCAAAATGCATATTCTACAAGAGTCATGCAAATATAATTTAGTTAATTTATAGTTTATAAACGTCTATTAATTTTTAAATAATTAATGTTTTTTAATTGAGTGTAGTCAATATTTGTTGCTATTAAGTGTTGAATAATTGGCAAGATATAAAGATATCCAAAAAATGAATGGTAAAATAAACACTGCCTATATAAAGAATTATTGATGAATCCCACAAGAAAGTCACATGATAAATTTGGGCTTTGTGGTGGCCATCAAGCTAGGCAGTTATTACCAGTCATACAGCAGATTGAACACAAAGATTTGCATCCAAGTAATGTTGCTCATGTTTATTACTATGGCACTCTGGCATTAACATATGCAACATTACTTGGATGCAAATCTTGTTAGAAAATGAAATTGTCACTGTCTTCATTCAGTTGTGGCATCAATGTTCATTTAACATATCCAGATAAGAATATTCTATTATATTGTTTTGAAAAAGTCATATACTTTTTTTTCTTGGGTACAGCAGAAAAATTCTCAGTTTTGGAAAATCTCTCATATGCTCTATCATTACTCTTGTATTTTCTGCTCTCATATTTGAACATTGTCCTTGTTAACTTTGCCACTAAGATGGACTATAGTGTCATTGTTTAAATTAGATGATCACAGAAAGAACATACATTTTTGTCCTTGTTGATTAAATGTTGAAAGCAGAAGTGAGTATGGCTTCATTTACTGCTGCCTATGCAGGATTTTCCACATAATCTGTCGTGGAATTCCTAATTCAACTTGTCCTTGTTGTAGATTTCCTAAGTTCTAAGTGTGGAGATTCCGGGTGGAAATGGAAATGTGGAATCAACAGGCTTATGGTCTAAAAGCGGTCCACAACCAATGCGTGAGTAAGGATGACGAATGAGGGAAAAACAGCTTGAAGAATTGAGATGGAGAACAACATTGAAATAAATTCAACAGCTTCTTTATTATTTGATTTAAAACACGCAAGAGAGATTCGAAATTTACACGATCATTCTCCCAACAGATAAAGGAGAGAGAACCCTTTGAGGATAGATGCATTTTTAAATTACAATTTAATATTTTAACAAATAACATCAATATTTTAATAATCTACATTATTCTAAAATAATAATTTTTTAAGTTTACATTCTAATTTTCAAGTTACCTCTCTCCTTAGATTAATATGTTCCAAATCTCTGGTGTGTGTGTGAGCAAAAAGTGGGCGAATGCTACACGATTGCACAGTACTGTTTAATAACCTCAAAATCAATAACACTCACATAACTTAGGCTTAAAATATATTAAATACAAGGATAGCACTATTTCACAGTAAAGAAAAAACTTTTATTCACAACACTTTGATAACGTTTTCAGTTTAACACCATCTTCAGGCAAATTCTAATTACAACGGAATTCGAATTGGAAGGGTTACAGGTGTTGCTATGGTTACAATGGAATTTTAGAATACATTTGCTTACAGGGTTCTTTCTCTTTTAAATTTAAATTTATAAATAGGTTAACATGAGCTATCACAATAACATAATCAAAAACTTAGTCTTAACTATAGTGAAGTGAATTAATAACAGTTATAAGTTAGTAAATATTAAATAAAAACAAACTAAAGAATATAATTATAAATAAGTTCTACCATCTATTGGTTATATAAAGTCCCTTAATAAATATTTTATTAGATCATTAATGTCCTGCTTAACAGTTTTCTTCCATCAAAATCATTGTTTATTCAATGTGTACTTCCAAGCTTCCGACGGCTCCCAAGCAAGTTTATCATTTATAAGACCCTCTTTATCCTTTCTTCTTATAATTTCCAGGGATTCAGTAATTACTGGTTGCGTATGAGGAGGGATCTTCTTGATTATCTCAGTTTTATTCCATAGTATATCTATGTTCTTATCATAAGCCTCTTGCGCAGGAGAGGTGGTTAATCTAGCTTGCTTTATATCCTTTCTATGCTCCTCCAGTCTTCTAGCCAGTTTCTAGTGGTAACCCCCACATAAGCTGTCTTTTTTATTTTGTTCCTTTTCTTCAATGGGAATTCTATATATCCCTTTACGTTTTAGTTCTTGAAGGGGGTCCTTATCATTTTGTATTGCATTAAAAATGGTGGTAGCCCTTTTTGGCGCAATACTTTTGTTTCTACTCTTTGCTACTTTCCTTACGACATTTAGGTTCTTTAAATGGTATGGTACAGGGAGAAATTCTTGTTGGTTATTTCTCTAACTCGTGTTAATCTATCTATAAATTTAAATTTAAAAGATAGAACCCTGTAAGCAAATGTATTCTAAAATTCCATTGTAACCATAGTAACACCTGTAACCTTTCCAATTCGAATTCCGTTGTAATTTGAATTTGCCTGTGTTAAACTGAAAATGTTAGCAAAGTGTTGTGAATAAGTTTTTTCTTTACTGCGAAATAGTGCTATCCTTGTATTTACTTCATATATGAGTTTAAGCAGTTTGTATAATAAATCCTGGAATTTCTTAAAATATATGTTTTATCATATCATTTATAAGTAAAATTATATATGTTATTATTATTCCTTAAACATCTGCTAATTATTTTCATTTTCTCTTCATTTATTTATCCTCAATTATAAAAATTTGCTTGTTTTATTATTCTATCTTATTCCCCTATCAGTACCACGAGTCGTAATTGAAATTGGAGTTGATCGTTTATTCTGTTCTTGTTACAATTGTCGTACTGTCATAATAGATATTTCCTGATCCGAAGATACGTGACCACCTTGCACGTAATCTTCAGCAAAGGGATTTTCTTTCATAAATATTCACACTATTAAAATTTTGTGTATATCGTATAATTCTCTTTCTAATTTTTATGTATCTTGACTTGTCTTATTCTACTTTTATTTTTCTATCACTAATTCATTGTTTGTTTTCTGTTCATTTCTGTATTTATATTTATTTCTAAGTTTTCTGTATTTATTTTTATAAAGGTTAATGTTTGAGCACTTCTTGCAGGGAAATAAACAACTATGTTTTTAGAAAATCAAAACTCTCTTATTAAATAAAGCACTTTCAGCTCTACCGAGCCCTCTTTAGTATTTAAGAACAATAAGCAAAACAACAGTTAATACTAAACAGTTATGTTCTAAATTCTTTATTTTTATTTCTATGTTTTTGTTCCTCTTTTCTTTATTTCATAATTTTATTTCATATTGTATTTATTTTATTTCTCTTTGGTCATGTACCCACTTGTGCAGCATGCACTAGATCTATTTTCGGTGTGTAAACCTTCGTATAGCACACACTGGACTATGCATTTGGCCTAAGTTGTGGTACTTTTATATATTTCTCCTAATTTGTTTACTTATACTTAATTTATATTCCTTCTGTGTTTCTTTCCTTTTTTCTTTCTTTCTTAATTTTATTTCTTAATATTTTCAGTTTATTTCTATGTAAATTTGTTTAACACCAGTGTGGGGCTGAAATTTGTTTAGCAGTTTTACATCTGTGACCTTTTGCACTAGATCGTAAATGCTCCCTAAACAAGAAAAAATAACAGTGTGAAAAGAGTGTGTTTAATCCTAAACAGATCCATTTGATGGACTTTTACCATTCATAGGATTGCCATGATGGGTCTATTTTTTTCCCTGAGCCCATAGGGGATGTGTGTCCTTTAATTATTACTGTTTAGCGATTCTCCTCGGAATCTTAGCTTGTGCATACAAAATGCTCTATTTCCAGCGCGGGAGTACAATCGTGCGTGGTATCAGTTGGTCTACCTTGACGCTGATCCATCCTTTCCTGTTGCTCAGACTTCACACAGGCAGTTGCCGGCTTTATGCGATTTGCGTGTACCAATAGTCTTTTTTCCAGTTTGTAAATCTTTCACTATAAAGTTTACTGAACTAGTTTTCTCAACTATCCGATATGGCCTGATTTATATTTTGGATTAAATTTTTGCTTGATGCTTGGAGGCATATAAATTTGATTAACTAAAGCTGATCACTGTTAAAAATTTATGTGACTTACTTTCCTGTGTTTTTATAACTGATTTCGTAGGCGCTTGATCTGTACTTTTTGACGAACAGAATTAATTTTAACACACACATTATTATAGTTGACACTTGGATCGCTTATTATTCCACTTATTTTTCTGCCTATTTTTCTTGTTTTTAACTCGAATGACACTGTACCTCTGGATAAGTCTTTTGTTTGCAGTTAAATTGTGCTCTGTCTTAAAATGAGAATTGAGTATTTTGGTGCGACCTTTCCTTGACCAAAGTAATCTTACATAAAAATTTTTGCTGTTTATTCGACTGTTTATTTATTGATTTGTTTACTTGGTTATGGGGGACATTATTTCCCACCTGTTGAGAATTCACTTGCTTCTGGCGATTCTGATGATGCAGATCCCCTGTGATTTTTGCTGTAGTTTTGGTGATTGATGTAGGAGAGGGCTGAACTCATTGGTATAGCCCAGAAAGGAGGTAGAAGTGAGAAGAGTTAGGAATAGAGTACTATAATATAAACTATTGAGAACTTCATATGATTGATTATAGTCTGCCTGATGGCCGCATGGTAAATCATTCGCTTACTATTTTGAAGGATTCGAGTTTTACATCTCTAGTTTTTTTCAGAAGGATTCATGCCCGATCCATTGAACTCCATTCTCCAACCTTCCGGTGGCGGCCAACAATTATAGTAGAGGCCACTCTATGTTAGGGTCTAACAGTTGCCGCTATCACCACCCATGGTGGAGTCCAGCTTGTGAGGGTCCACAAAGGGATTGGGACCAACGCTGATTGCCATGATTGAGTGCCCAACCTTGGTGGAGGTCAACTTCTGTCGACCTCCACCACAAGTTTGACCTCCACCACAGGCTGATATTCACCTATGGTGCCATGGTGAATATCAGCCTGTGGTGGACTTTAAGAGTAACAGCCGTCAGGTATATAATATCCCAACAATGATATGACAGTTTAGCTAACATCATCATCATGTGTAACTATTATTTGCATAAATTTTAAATTTTAAATATTTAATCTTTAAAAATTCCTATGGAAAATATTATTATAAATCGAAAAATTTTAATTAGATAAATCCTCAAAAAAAGGAAGTATAGTTTTATTACTTAATCAAAAGTGCACTTAAATGCATAAATATTTATGTAAAAATTCTGGAAAATTTTTGTCATAAAAAAGTGTTTTTTACAATGTAATGAATATTTTGTAATAATATCTAAACCATACTTTATTATATTGTGTAGTTATTAAATATATTTAGAATTTTGTAACCATGATTAAGTACATCGTTTATTATGAAACATGAACAAGGAAGTGCAGATGAAACATAAAACTTATACTTAACTAATTGCTGCTGAATGATTACTTTAGGATTTCGGCTTATAAATTTTAATCATAATTTTGTTTTCAATGCTGAATACATAATACTAAACGAATTTCAGTTGATGAAATGAATATCGCTCTTAATTTATCTCTTAACAAAAATTATTTCTCAACATTAGATGTTATTTTTAGCCAATTTTATGAATTTAATGGTTGTTTACAATTAATATAATTTATCAGTGTAAAATGTATTGCAATAAGACGTAATTGGGATAAAACAGTTCGTGAAGTATATTATGATTTTCTTTACTAATTATGACAAAGTCAGAATAGAAATGAAATTTTATTTTCATTTATTCAACGATGATCTGTTATGATTTGAATTTTCATCAGATCTTCAGACTTGCAAATGATACTTTAATCAAATAAATCATCATTGTAATATTTAGTTATGTTTACAATGATATAATTTTCAGATAGTTTATAACTTTTCAATGTTTAGATTTTAAAATGTGCTCTTGTTTTATTAAATTTGGCAGCAACATGCGTTGTTGTCATTATATTATAAAAATTTGACTCGGATATTAATAGCTATACTACTGATACAAATAATTCGTATGTTATTATTTCAACTTAAAATTATTTTCTAATTAAATTTATTCAAAATTTTACATAATAAGATGTAAGACATTACAATATAATTTGTTTTTCTTTCTCTATATGTGCTTTAATCTTTTGTAAGGAAGCTATCCTATAAAACAAAGAAATAACTATGTAGGTAAAAATAGTAAATGGTTAATGATTAACTGATTTTAAAATTATGAATATCTTTACTTACCATCGGTAAAAATAATTTATATATGTTCCTAATTCTCTAACTTTTCCATTTGTCTTAATGATTGACATATTTGATAAAAGATCAAGCCCTGAGTTACAATATAAGTTATTGTCTGAAATATAAATAAATTCAATTAATATACTGCAATTTAATATAGAAAAAATGAACATGCAAATGCAAGATGTGAGATTCATTTCTTATCTGTATAAATAAGAAAAATATTTTAAATTATATATCTGTGGTAAAGCTGTGTAAAGCTGTGATTTATACTTTGGAGAATGGGGTTCGAATCCGGGTCCCACACTTCTAGTTTTTCAGCAGAGTTCTGGGCCCGGCCGTTGAACTTCATCCTTTAAGCTTTCATTTGACCCCATCACGGGTGCTTACCAGCCTTTGATGGGCTATACAAATGACCGCCGCCGGATAGAGTATATCCCTTGTACGTTATGTCGGCTTCACCACACTTATCTAACTTAATCTAAACTTTAAAATTATATATAATCGTGTAGATAAATCAATAAATATTTTTATCATAATAAGTGATTTTGTATATTAATTACAAGTTTTTCTGAATATTGATAAATATTTAATGAATTTTTATCGAAAATAATTTATCATTTATGTACTCTTTAGAAAATTAACTTACCTTTATAACAATCATTTTATTCAGCATAAAAAATCCTGAAACTGTCAATCCACATTCTTTTTGACTTACTTGTATCATATTATATATCTGTTCATAAAAATATTTCCACATATATAAAATTTGCAAACATACAAGGTACTATGTGAAAAAGTCGCTCACCTTTGGTTCCATATCTTTTTCCGTTGTATTAAAATAAAGTAACGACAACTGATAATTTATTTTTGTTAACTGTTAATGTAAAGATATTTATGTATTTCTATATTCTATAAATATAGAAAAAACAGATAAAAAATAATATTCTCTTACCTTTTCTGATAATGGTACGAAAACTGAACAGCAAGTAACGAATCCCAACAATAGTGACACGCTAACAACTGATATTATTTTGATCAAATATTCTTGAAGATTAAGAAATATTACTAGGTAGAGAAGGATGCCATTTAAAACAGGAAAAGCACAAAATATAACCAAAATTGTTGTCTTAAACAATTCGTTTCCCTTATTAACGATTTCGTAGAAACTGTAATATTCCACAAACAAATTGTGGAGAGTATACAAATCCAATTTTGGATATTGTATAGCTTTGTGAAATGCATCAAGGTTTTTGCATATTCTCTTCACAAACAGACAACTAAAAAGAATCCAATTTTGGATTTTGCATAGCTTTGTGAAATGCATCAAGGTTTTTGCATATTCTCTTCACAAACAGACAACTAAAAAGTGCAATATACGAAATATTACCGGCACCGTAAACCGATATAATGGATACGTACGCAGCACATGAAGTATCCTTGTAATTCCAGTATCCTTGTCTTTTATTGTATCTCAGTAAGAAATATGATGTCATCATGATACTGTATATAGATACAAAAGAAACTGTGGCAAAGATTAATTGATACTTTTGTTTGCGGCAAATTGGTCTGTCTGATAGTAATTCGTTGGGATCATTAGTAACTTTTAACAGATAGAGAATTCGCGAATATAACTTTTTCTTTTCTCTCTTGTTTAATTCATATATTATAACTAAATTTACAATTAAACAATAGAACGAAAAGCAATGAAAGATTTTCGAGTTATTTTCAGTAAAACTTGATGTTACGCAATAGTTTAGTTCGTTTTCTAAATCATCGAAAAACAAAACGATAAAGGATACAAAACAAGAAATAAGCAAAGAAAGAATTACTTTTTGATAAATACCGAAATATTTTCTGATGAACTTACTCTCCGATTCTTTCTCATAAAAATTTATACCAAATATTCTTAGTATGTTTAACGTTACATTATAATAACAACCTAAATATACAGATAGTTCTTCAGTATCCATTTTTAAATTTTCTGTCTTCTTCTAAACATTAATAGCAAAAAATCTGTAAATCCGCGTTTAGCGTAAATCAGAGTCCATTATATCTAATTACTAATGCTTCATGGAATAGTTACGTAAGTTTAATATGCTTCCAATCGACTGAGTTGCATAACATGACAATAAATTTGCAACTAAGTCGATTTGTAACTCAATGTAAAATGCACGTAAATGGTTTCTGCTAAAAAGTTTACTTTGCAATATTCATATGATACCTTACAATTTAATATGCTTCCAATCGACTGAGTTGCATAACATGATAATAAATTTGCAACTAAGTCGATTTGTAACTCAATGTAATATGCACGTAAATGGTTTCTGCTAAAAAGTTTACTTTGCAATATTCATATGATACCTTACATATATATATTATGGATTAATACGAATTTAAGAATGATTACAAATCAATTTTCAATATGCACAAAGTCTTAATAATAATAATTTATTTACAAAATATTATGTGAATAACGCATGTAAAAAGTAAACTGATCTACTCTGTTAAGAAAATAAACAAGGGCGTCCATTTACAAAATAAAATGGAAATCTTATACTGAAATTAATATTAAATTTAAGATGAGAAAAATCCACCAATTTTCGATAAAATCTCTGAAAACCTCGAATTTAAAATCATAGCATCGGTAGAGAATATAACTCATGATACTGTACCCTTCTGATGCGTTTTATAATAGATATTTGATTTGATAAATTATGCTTGGCAAAGTTTTATAATTTCTTATATAATCCAATTCTTCATCAGAAATATAATATCAGGAAATTGTATACAAGTTAAATCAAATTGTAAGGAATTCCTCAATAACTAAATTTCATAAATAATAAACAATATTGTTAAGTTCATCGATTATGTTATGGAAACCATATTAAATAATTTGGGTATAACGAACACTATCCACAAAAAAGATTGAACAAATTCCTCAGTAGCAAAGCTAGAACAATTAATATACATTTATTATTCGGCTTAACGAAATTAGACGAATATTCTTCGAATTTTGTCTGAAGTTCAGCTGCATCGAAATAAAAGCGTAAAATATCAGAGTGTATGCCGTCACAAATGTTCAGAAATACAATGTAATATACACGTTTTTAAACATGTCAATGCATGATATGTTCCAACGGTGATCAGTCTGTGACATCAAAACATTCCAACATTCGACGTAACAGTTCATATATATTTTTACGTTTATAAAGTTTACAATTTTTGCGAATTAATTTTTCTAGTGCTTTAAGTACAATAGTTTTTTCATGACCGTAAAAACAACATAAAAGAAGGAAACGACAGCAATTTAATTTAAAAAGAAAAATGACGATATTAAATAAAAAGGATCTGTGAAAAAAATAAATAGAGAACGTCAAATATTTAAACAAAATGATTTTTTTTTTCAATATTAACTGCAGTTTAAAATAATATAAAAAGTTGAAAGATAAAATTAAAGAGAGAATTTTGGAAACTCAAAGGCAGACGATTGAAATCTCTCAATACAATGAGTTTGATAAAGTTTTTTATGCTATATAATATCGGTATTTCATGATATTTCTGTATTTTGTACTAAAAATTCAAGAATCGTCAAGGTCAATATAATTTGCATAAATTTAAAATTTTTTAAAATAATATTTAAAACTTTATAGAATAATATATAAAGCACTACGACTCTCTTGTCCTCCAAACAAGTATTTTCATTAGTGATTTTTAAAATCATATTCACTTTTTTGTTTAAATAGAGCATTTTTCGTTCTAGTTGTATATATATTTATATTATACCAAATAATAATGGAAATATATATTCTGAAAGTTTACCCGATTGAAAACAAACGAAAAACTTTCGTGTGCCTAGAATTTTTGAATGAGAAGTCTAAAATCTTCTATGAAAATATTTTTCTTCATGCTGCTAAAATTACCTCTAAACGGATAAAAATTTCAGTGGGACAAAAACAGTTAATGTATGGAATCACAATGTTTTTGAAACAAAAATTAAATTTCTACATTAAAATATTTTTATGCCTTTTTCATTTTTTGAAAAGAATGAAGATGGCATTAAAATATAATTTTCTACTTATCATATTTATATTATTATTTAAATTATGATTATTTTTAAATACTATCATCAGAAGTTATACAAGTATGTCTTCTGTTATGAAGGGATTAGGATTCGAACTCTGCCATTGTTTATCCATTCGATTTTAAGTTCTAAATGCCCAATATTTATGGAATTCTCACTACTAATATTTACAAGGACACTATACATAATTCTATCATCAGAAGTTATACAAGTATGCCTTCTGTTGTGAAGGGATTCGGATTCGAACTCTGCCATTGTTTATCCATTCGATTTTAAGTCCTAAATGCCCAATATTTATGGAATTCTCACTACTAATATTTACAAGGACACTATACATAATCTTAATAAACATAACGATCATAAAACTAGAAGAACCGAATATAAAAGAGGAGGCTTTGTAAATATTAGACCATTGCTCAGAAACTTTATCTAGTGAATTACATTGACTAATCACAGAATTTACTGATTACATCACTGACATAAGTACGAGTAATCACAAGTCAAGGCACTCATAAGTCGAAGACTACCGAGGAGATCGGTAAATTATTAAAGGATAGTGTTCGAAACTTTTCTAGGCACTCATACTGTAAGTCGAAGACTACCGAGGAGATCGGTAAATTATTAAAGGATAGTGTTCGAAACTTTTTGTCGTAATTCGAATTATTCACAACTCGGAACACGATTTTCCATAAGCGCAATGTAATAATTAGAGGTTATGCTTCCCAGCTACTAAAGCTCAAAATATTCAATATTCTTTTGAAAAGCAGTAGCGTACATTAATGTTGAATTAACGCTATGTATACTGCAAAACAAGGAAATTGTGCATTTTCTTCCTACCAGAACTTTATTTGTGTAAAATTAAAGAAAACATAATATAAATCAATGATTAAATGCATATTTTTCTGTGTCTAAGTTTCTAGGACAGCTGGTCATGGTAAAGCAGTCGTTTACCAACTTGAAGGATCCTGGTTGAATTCTGAGTCTTATTTTTCTGTTTCTAAGATTCTAGAGTCAGCTGGTCATGGTAAAGCAGTCGTTTACCAACTTGAAGGATCCTGGTTGAATTCTGAGTCTCACATATGATTTTTCAGGAAGGTCTAGACTCGATCAGGATTGTTGGATCCCATCTTTCAATCTTCCGGTTGATTCCATCAGGAATGCTGTACTGTTTATGGGGGATCTAAATATAGTCTCTGCAAAAAATATCTGTTAGCAACTTAATTCAAACTAACTTAACCAAGTTTCTAGCAAATATAAGAAATTATTTTTAATGCCATTTCCAAATTATTGGCTGATAGCTGCATAATGCTATATAATCCAAACCAACTTCAAACTTCCCATATCTATAGTAGAGCTATAAGGACATTGCAGTAGATAAATCAATTCTTGAACCGGATCCTTCCAAAATTTTTCAGAAACAAGAAATCTGAATTCTATGCTTCGGTATATTTACAACAGGTTCAAATAGGTCGAGATCTGATGATCTACAAAATCTAGACGTACGAGGCCCGAAATTAAATACGAATACTGCATGGTGGAAATAAAACATACTTCCAGCCTGTAGAAAACTCGATCCTCTGATCGATTTTCCCCCATTATTAAAAAATTATTGATGGCGGACTCGTAAATAAAAATTTTTCAAGTAAATAGTCACAGCGGAAAAAGAATGGAACGTAATAAGTCGGACCGTCGTAAGTCGGGGAGTTACTGTATTTATTATAAAGGTGTTAAATCAGAGGTCAACAAAGTGGTCAATATCAATCTTCAGGGATAAATAATTAAATCTGATGGATAGATAAACTTCAAAGTCAATTACGTATCGATTAAATTTTTACTCGTATTTATATATTTCAGATCACTTGCAGAAATAGAAGAAATAGTGAATAATTTCTACAAAATACAATAATATAAAATATTTAGTGTTTTATATATTGCTTTGCGTAAATATAGTCAATCTGAAAGAGCCTAATTTTTTTATTTTTTTAATATTTAAATTTATTTACTGATGTAGTATAATTCCTTAGAAATTTACCATTGTATTTTTATAATATATTATTATACGATACTATGATATTCTTTGTCCAACTCGAGAGCTTTTGCGATTTTTCTCTCGATGAACATGATTGCTAAATTGCTTAACCAAATCATTAAGCATTCTGTTATGTAAATACAATTTAATAAAGCACATACGGGATAATGTTTATCATCAAGCATTCTGTTACGTAAATACGATTTAATAAAGCGCATACGGGAGAATGTTCTTTCACATCGTTAGCCCACCCAAAAATATATCCTGGTTACGTCATTGCCTTTGTATGATTAATTTAGATTGTTTAGATGTTTTATTTGTTAAGATGAAACAGTTTTGTGTTATTATATACACAAATATGTACCATTTATTGTATGTTATAATTTAGAATTGGTAATTTTCTGTGGTAAAATTTAATGAGCAGAATATGTAACTCTCAGGCTCATCAAAAAATAATTTTTAATATTATTCTAGAATAAGTTTAAAAGTTTTATTATATATGTAATATTTATATAATATACTTTTATTATCATGTAAAGATTAGCTGTTTTAATTTATGATTAATCTTTTTGTATAAAATTGAAATTAAAATATTATAGATCATTAAAATCTAATTGATATTATACAGAATAAACACATATTTCATAAAAAGGAGAATTTTCAGAAAAATGAAAAATTACTTTTCTCTATTTTTCTGAATTCTCTGTTTTTATTGAAAGGAAAAAATAAAGATTAGCTGTTTTAATTTATGATTAATCTTTTTGTATAAAATTGAAATTAAAATATTATAGATCATTAAAATCTAATTGATATTAATCTATATGTTTATAGGGATCTTAAAACTTTTTAGGATCACAATCCCTTAATTTAGGATCGTGATATTTTAGATTTCATCGATCCTCAGTCAATTAACAAAAACATAATAAAAATTAAGTCTAATGACGGAATCATAGTTTAATCGTGATGAAGAGGATGTATTTCTTAATTTATACTGTATAGAAAAATGTAGAAACATTTAATGAAGTTAATAATAACAAATTAATAGAAGTGATATTTATGTTTAATATTTGAACATTAAATGTTCCTTATTTGTTCACATTTAGCCAAATTTTTTCAAATCATTATGATTATCAGTGTTTTTACAAGAGTAGGACGAATTAGAGCATAATTTTCAAAACTATTTATTTTTTCAAATTCTAAAAAGCAATTTTCTTTAAAAATTATACAATAAAATGAAAATACCAATAAAATACAAATAAAATATAATACAAATGATAAACAGTACAAAAAGATTACAGATGGAATACAAACTAATACAATGCAGAGATCAGTTGGAGAGGGGAGCTTCGTTGAACACAATGTTGTACACTGATGTTGGAAGGTTGAGGAATTAGGGTGAAGCTGGGAGTGGGAAGCTGTTGGCAAGAGCAGAAGTCTTGGAGGGCTGTGAAGGTGTTTTAGTTTTAGTGATTGTCTTTCTGCCAAATATCGTGGCGGCTGATGGGCGACATTATCTCCCTGTCGAGAATTCGCTCGCTTCTGGCAATTCCGACAGTGCGGATTGCCCTGTGATTATGAATCATTTACTGTTGATTGGTCCCAATAGTTTTGGACCCAATAATTTGATCTATTTTTAAGTGGATGTCTGTTCTGTGGTGTCCTATACTGTTCCGTCCGTCTAATTCTGGCGATGATATATTGTTGTGATGGCGGTGGATTATAACATGAATTTTCTTGATTTCTCGGTCGGGTTCTCGGCTGTGAGGAATAAGATGATCGTTTTGCTAATATTTCTTCTAATTTATTCACTTTAGCATAGAGTTGCTCAATCGCTGCCTTCAATTTGATCAGGATCTGATTTGTGTTTGTCTTCTTGTTTGGCTTTGGTTCGATATATGTACTGACTGCTGTGTCTGGCTCCATCTCTAATGTGTCTAGCCTGTCGCTGATATGCTTGATTGCCACCTCTAGCCCTCCTGTTTGATTAGTAGTTTGGTTAGCTATTTCGAGTCTGGCTTCTTCAGTTCTCGTTTCACCTGACTCTATTATCCTTCCGACATATGGTCGGGGCTTTGCGATCACTTGATTGATTAACTCCTTGCGTGTGACTACCAGAAATACCTCTTCAAAAGTCTTCAGATCATGGAACATCACTGTCCGCTTTATCTGATCATTGATCTCATTCAGAAATTGAACACAGAGCCATTTGTCCATTTCACGCCTTTGACAAGATTCTATAACTGCTCGATCACGTTCGCCTGTGCTTGCGACTCTGATAAGTGTGTCTTCTGCCAGCGACTGCAACCTGACAGCATATGCTTGCTCATCTTTGCCTCGCTGCTGCATGCATGTGTGAAATTGTTGTAGGCAAATGGTATATGGCACCCTTGCGAACCTTTTTGTCATTTGTGCTTTAAATGTTTTGTAATCTGTAATATTTTTCATCTGAAAATCCCTCCAAGCATAATCCCTAGCTATTCCAATCAACTTACACTGTGCTACGCCTAACTTCTGGCGGTCCGACCATGACACCAGTGTTGCTATTTTGTCAATCGTATAAAAAAAATATCACTTACCTGCTGGGTTAGCTCTCCTGAATAGGAAGGCACCATAGCTATTAAGGTGGAAAAATACCCAGGAGTCGAAGAAGCAATCTCCATCCTTTCCGAGTCGACCTTGCTGGTCATATCAGAATTTTTCCATTATCCCGCTACTATTTCCATCTCTTGTGGTCCCCACAGATGTGGAATTCCAATCCCACTTCTGATACCAATGTGGGGTTCCAGGCGGAAACAGAAATGCGGAATCAACAGGCTTATGGCCTAAAAGCGGTCTACGGCCAATGCGTGAGTAAGGATGACAAACGAGGCAAAAACTACTCAAAGAATTGAGACCGAGAACATCATTGAAATAAATTCAACAGCTTCTTTATTATTTGATTTAAAACACACAAGAGAGATTCAAAATTTACACGATCATTCTCCTGATAGATAAAGGAGAGATATACTTGAAGTTGTTAATCATTCATTTGGTTCCTCTTGGTGTATGTCAATAGGATAAACAGTCTTTAATTTCTTTGATTTTATCAGTCTTTAGTTCATTGTTAACAGATAACTTAAATTCACTTCACTTTTCCCTCACTTCACTATTTCCAAAGTATTTTGTTTTCTTTCAATTATGCAGTGGGCAAAATATATGTGAACAGAGAGCAAAGTTTAATCCAAACGATTAGGTAAAAGCAAGGTTCCAGCAAAAAGCCTCAATCTCCTTTGTCTCTGCTCCTTTACTTCTGACCCTTCATCTTTTTTCCCGTGGATGATTGTTATTCTCACTTACCTGAACCATCAGGACGATTATGTAACATTCTTAACATGTCATTTGAATAAACCATCTTGAATTTATTACCTTCCAAAGAACAATCAAGCAATTCGATACATTCTGTTTTTGATCGAACTGTGTTGTTAAATTAAATATAATTTTGACTCGCCTTTGCGACAAAAGGGAGGGTTTCTGATCCCCACATATATATAAATTGCCCAAACATGTTCCACTTGTTCTTCAGAAACTGGTGGTTTTTCAGAATTCTTACCTTTGCATAAACATCCTGTAGATATGAATTTTTTATGCCAATCATAAAAGGATTGTCTACTTGGAGATGTGTTCCTAAAACATGTTTGAAAATGCCATTGAACAGTAATGGAATTTGATTTGCTCAATTCCAGCATACAATATGCTTTCTCAGTACTTGTACCATCTTGACTTGCCAGTTACATGATGAGGATTCCCTTGCTGACATCATCCTTGTGCATAGGCAATAAAAATTCCAAAAAGGTCCTACAAACTAGTGCATCATGCATTTTAATATCTTAGAGTTTTGGTTTTAGAAAATATTGAAACTGTTTCATTTGTAATAATCCTGTATAACAATTCCATTATTGATTTATAATGATAATCATAGTTCTGCTAATGAATGTCTACTTGCAGATATAATTTATCTGAATATTTTATAGAACTAATAAATTATCACATTTTACTTTTTAGTGATTTTTAATTTTCAATCATTTTATTATATAGGATGTAACAGATACTAAAGGAAATGAATTTGAAGATTTTTGTTTAAAGAGGGAATTACTGATGGGAATCTTTGAAAAAGGATGGGAAAAACCATCACCTATCCAAGAAGCCAGTATTCCTATTGCATTATTAGGTCGTGATATACTTGCACGTGCCAAAAATGGTACAGGCAAAACTGGTGCTTATATCATTCCTATTTTACAGCGGGTGGATACTTCAAAAAATAGTATTCAAGGTAAGTTGTAAATCACAAATTGTAATTAAATTTTAGTAAATCTTAAAATGTAAAAAGTAATAGAAAAATGTTTTTAACCCCTTGAGATCTGACAGTCTATTAAACTTAATGTGTTTCTAAATTATATCTAGCGATGCTATTTATCAATGCTTGTATTTGTGTATAATGAATTTAGAATTGTTGAACATAAGTAATTTTCAATTTATTTAGAAATTTTGGGATAAATAAGCCATGTAAGTAGGTGATATACAGTAGAAGCCGCTTATTGTAATCACGGATATTATCATCAAACGTTTATTGTTATCAAAAATCTATGGTCCCGAATCATTCATATTAAAATGCATTATGAAAACTCCACTTATAGTAATCAGAATTTCAGTTATTGTCATCAGAATCGATACACCGCTATAAAATACTGCATTTAAAATTAAAAAAATATCGCAGATAATGCTAAAATATTGGTTACATCTATTAAAATAAACAATAATATTTGTTAATTGTTCATTTATTGTTTCGTTTTCACCGAAATTTAGGCAAAAAACGAGAAAATCCGAAGATAAACACTTGTCCACCATTTTAAATAATGCAGATTCGACTTAAATGGAAAGATATGATTTGTGTACATTTTTAAATTAATAATTATTAGAACGATGTAAGTTTTTGATTTAATAAAATTCATACAGATAAATATGACTGCTTTTGAAAACTTCGCGGCACCTTTAGGTGGTTTAATTTTTTTATGATGAAATATATAATTTAAAATTGCTGATATAGAAATTTAGTGATTTTATAATTCTCTGTATTGAAAAAAATTTAAAAATTATTTTTGATATAAGAATTTTCTTACTATTGCTCTAGTTCTTTGTGATTTTCCGTAAACTGGAATTGGCAACAGCTTAAGCGTAAATCATTTCACTTCACTTTTTTGCTTAGTTGATTACATAATATACAGTATAAAGTTCAATAAGTGTTCATCCATCAGTTATAGAGCTTTATATTGTTATTAGCGTTATCTTTTAATCTAATTTTCATTTTTTTTTTATTTTTTTATATCCCCGCATCTATCATTTTCTCGCATCCATAGTTTTTTCAGGAGTCCCGACAAAAATGATGAATCGAGATTACATTGTATATAACAGCAAAGTGCAGTATATATAATAATAATAATAATAATAATAATAATAATAATAATAATAAAATCGAAAATTATGCTTTTTTTGACATGCACTGCTTAATGTCATCACTCGGTTATTGTTATCAAAATAGATCGGTCCCAAAGTGATTCTAATAAGTGGTTATTGTTATCAAAATAGATTGGTCCCAAAGTGATTCTAATAAGTGGCTTCAATTGTATATACTTTCATTTAAAAATATGGAGGAAAAATTTAACAATATGTAACAATATTTATATAAAAGAATATTTATTTAAACTATAAAAATTGCTATCAATAATATAAATTATAGCTAAAAATGTACAGTTATCATAATAGTATTTCTAATTGTGAAAATATTCTCATCAAACTGGGAAAGTTTTATACAAAATAATTTAAAAGAATACTTTGAAGAAATTCAGCCATTATGTATATGAATAACAAGAAGTTAGGTTGAATTGAAACTCCAGAAAATGAGTATTCACATAGTGTAGTATTACAGTTTAGACAAAATGAAGATCATCAAATAAAAAAAAACTTTATTTTTGTAACCATTCATAAAAGTAAAATATATGCATTTTGGGAGATTTTTTATTTCAGTTTTATATGGATGTTTTTTAAACAATCTATACATAATAAAATTTGAAGGTTACAAAAAAAAATATTACATAATTGTTAAAAGAAAATGTTTACATACTGTTAAAATTGAAGGTTCCAAAAGAGGTGGTGGTATCACATTAGAAATTTGTAATTTTCCATTTTGTCTTGTGATATCCAAAGGTATTGAAGGAATGAGTCTTGTTTAATTTGAACATTAACTGTTTTAGTTGATTGTTTTGACAAGTTATTTATAATACCATATGTTAGGTATGTTTGTTCCTGTATTTAAATTCGTTAAGTTATTTTTAACAATTTAAAATTTAATTTATAAATTATGTAAATTTAGAATTTTAAATTTTATAAAATTTTATATAAAAATTTAAAGATTCAAAATTGAATTTTCCTTTTATATTATAAAATATGTTAAGTTGTAGATTCAACTCTTATCACAACAACACTGCAGCTAAGTGTTGTTGTTTTTGAATATTTTATTTTTAAAGTTCATCTATATTTGATAAATTAAATGAAAATAATTCTTTTTCTAGCATTAGTAATTGTACCCACCAGGGAATTAGCACTCCAGACAAGTCAAATTTGCATTGAATTAGCAAAACACATTGATGCCAGAGTGATGGTGACAACTGGAGGAACAAATCTGAAAGATGATATTATGCGTATTTATGGGAATGGTAAATAGTTTTATTTATTATATACATAATTTTATCATTAAGAATTTATTTTAGATATTAACCCTTTCTGCTTAATTCAAATGGATCATTTTACATTCTGTACTTTATAAAAAAGTACAAATATCTGATTTTTCACTAAAACTTTTCTAATTTAGTTTATCAACCAAAAAAAAATTGCTATATATATATATATATATATATTATATTTAAAATTTTATATATATATATTTATTTGTACTTTGTGTACTATTGTATTATTAATTTTTACTTTTTAACTTGTTCCATGCTAATGATTGTATATTCCACTCAAGATCATTTTCTGTCAGTGGCCGTTGACTGTATATGCTGTTTATGGCAGGGTCAAACAATAGAATTTTAAAATTATAATCTGGTTCGTTGTAATTGCTTTATTGCAATTGTGTATAGTGTTTTAAAAAAAGGTGCATAACTAATCTCTGATGATTCCTAAATGTTTTCTGGCCAAAATTTTATTTTAAAAGATTTTTATAAAAATTTGTATTAATTGAATATTTTCAGGAAATTAGCTTTTCTTTCCCATCTTCTCTTTATTCTAGATTGTTGAATTCATGTTCTGATTATATGCTGAAATAAAACTAATTTTTGCAAAAAATTTTAATTTTTTTATAGGACGAACTGTAAAATCTGAAATAACATTTTAGATAATGCCAAAATATTGCTTAATTCTATTAAAATAGATGATAATAATAATAATAATAATGTTTTTTATTTTGTTTTCTTATTTTTGAAAACAGTGAAAATACCAATATAAACAATTGAAGAGTGTGATCCCAAAACGCGTTCAGTCCATTTTGGTCATTTTTTTTTATTTGATGCGAATACATACTCCTACTGAAGTCATCTATCTTATTAAAGGCTGGTATGTTCTCAAAACCATGCCAATCAATGTGTATGGGACACTTGAATCCTGCTTTGATTTTGAAAACTTGCTCAGTCCATAGAACAGTAACGATGAAAACTTGCTCAGTATTTTGTGCAGGAGCAGAGCGTTTTCCTAATCCTGCCAGCAGAGAGGTAAAAAACAAACTGCTATTACTGTTGGCAATAAATTTGTTGTGGGAATATTTGTCATGTTTATTAAAGGTAAAATTGTTATATTGGTTATTAATTTTCGTGTTAGAAGCACTTGAAATGAAATTGCAACATTAAAAGTTTAAGTTTCTGGGGACTTTTTTATCTGTTGTTAAAAGGAAAGTTATTTTTCTGAATTTTAGTAGTTCCTAATTTGGAATGATTAAATATTATATTCTGGAACCTTTCCCATGAGTATAATGTATTCATGGGGAAGGCCCTAGAACTTTCCTAGTAAATAATTAATGTTTGAACTTCCCCATGAGTGCATTGTACTTATGGGGAAGTTCAAACATTTACTTTTCACTACAGTCAATGCTTGTTATTCACAGTAGTTACGTTCTGTAAATTCTTCGCGAATACTGAACCATTGTGCCTATGAGAAATATAGAGCTAGTTCGCCGCTCAGTGATGATCTGCGAATAAGTGTGAAAGTGCCGTGAAAATTGAATTTGTGATTGCAAATAAATTTTTGGGAATAGTCGAAACCGTGAATAGGGAATCCGCAAACACCGAGAATCGACTGTATTTTAATACTTAGATCAAAATAAATTTAGTTTTTCTTCTAATGAAGAATGATTGTAATTGAAAATACGTTCAGTCTTTGGACTTAACGAGTTTCCATTAACACCATTATATTTAGTCATTGTGTATTTAAAAATTAATGATCACTGATTTCAAGATTCTACTGAGAAGTGAAATGTATATGAATTAGAAACAGATATCTGGTAATAGATAATCATTCACAATAGAAATACTTTCTCAATTCCATATTTTGCTTCTGAAAATTAACAACAATGGGTTTTGGGATCACACTTTTCAATTATCATCATTTAAATGGGTGTGGTATGTTAATTGCTTTACTGTAGCCCACTCGCTTCCCAGGAAATTGTGATAGTCTCTTACCTGACAGCATGTGATATTGGTTGAGGACAATAATCTATCTGGAGTCCAATTAGAACAAAGTAAAGAATATTATAGCTGTTCATATATGAGAGGACTGTTTTTTTGATAGAAATTTGAAAATTTATATAAATTAAAATAAAAATAATTGAAATGGAGGAAAAACAAGTTTTATTATTAATGATTTATATTTATTTTGACAATACTTCAATAAATTTGTTACTTTTGAATTATATGAGATGACATCATTCATATTCATTAATCAAAATTTGTATGATACTTTTTATTAATGTTTCAAAATTTGGTCCAAGTTTCCTCACTGATGGCTTGTTTTATTTGGAGCACCAGTCATGATTAAAAAATAAGTTATTTCATCGGATTGCTAAATCTTCATATAAAATAATTTCTATTATCTCATATTGGGAAGAAAAAGTTGTGAAAAAAATAAAAAAAAAATATTTATATAAGAATAAGAAGAAAAACAAATTGTAAAAATTTCAAAAGATTTGGATGAAAATTAAGTTAGATATGGTAATTTTAATATTTATATATTAATTAGGCTTAATAAAAAAACTTGTAAATTCCAACATTTTTTTTTATTGTTGGTACAGAGAGAGTTAATTGATCTGTTGTGTGCTATTGATGGCATATGTTGCTCAAGGTCATTTACTTCTAGCAGCTACTGACTGGATATGCTATCATTGGTACAGACAAACCATTGAATATTAAAATTGCAATCTTGTCTTACCTAATGATATGATTGCATTTTTGTATAGTATTTTCAAAAAAGGATCATAAGTAGTCTGATAATTCCTTTTTTCTTTTTTGCCAAAATTTTATACAAGGTTTTTATGAAAATTTTTTTAACTATTTTTTGTAATTTATCCTTTTAACTACTGTTCCTTCTCTATATTCTAGACTATTTACTCAAATTATTCCAATTACATGTTTAACTGGCAGTGGTGTTGTGTTTACCTGACAGTGTCAGGTTTCATATGGGCTGAGAGTCTGCGTTTTTAAAATTTTTTGCTATTTTTTAATCTACATATTCTGACTGAATTAAAGTTTTTATTTCTGATAAGTCTCTACTCTATAATGCAAAAAAATTCATTTTTTATGTTATGTTGCTGTTTTTTTAATAAATTATGTAATTCAGTACCTCCTTATCAAAATTATGTAAACAGAGTTTTCTCATTTCAGACAGCACTAAATCTTTTCCCGACGTCAAAACAAACACGGTTCCTGTTTCATTTAGCAATGGGTAGCTTTTGTAAGCTGAGGTAGTCATTTGGAAGCCTTACGTCAGTGGGAGTAGCTTGCAAACAAGGGAAATAAAATAGGACCTCCATAAGCATTCTCCAATTTCGATGGTTATTAATTGTATATTATTTAAATTTAATTTCATATTCTAATTTTATCATGTTCTCTGATGTTTTTATGCATATTTTGTAAAAATTTCCAACCAAAAAAAATTTTTTTGTTTTATGAATTCTTTTTATCGGATGTACAATATACTAATTATGAGGATAAACAGATTCAAAAATTCATTTTTTCATTATTGTTAATGATGATAAAATTTGTTTTTTCTTAAAGAGAAAGATTGAGGTTATATTAAACATTATATATTTTGATACTCAGGTCAGACTTTGACTTAAGGGTACATCATTTCTGACTAGAATTAAACAGTGATTTCTTCAAGTATTATTTATTAATTTATCTTCTAATATTCACTTTTTAATTATATAATTCTTAAAGAGAAAGGTTGAGGGTATATTAAACATTATATATTTTTGTACTGGGATCAGAATTTGTGGTGTGTGCCTATGTCATTTCCAACTAGAATTAAACAATGATTTCTTCAAGTATTATTTATTAATTTATCTTCTAATATTCACTTTTTACTTGTATAATTAAACATTAAAAAATTTCTATTAGAAATTTTATGATCTGGTGTCAGATAAATAATATATTAAATTACATAAAAATAAAGAAATTATATTTATTCAGAAAACTTTAATCACAAATTTAATACTTCGTTTACATGTGTCAAAACATGACGTGAATCAAGCAATGGCCACACCGTGAAACAGCGAATTATTTTTAAAAATTATTAATTATGGAAATCTACATAATTTACATGAAGATAGATTTCTTGGAGACACGGTCAGTCCACATATTTTTTTATGGCTGATTTTAATGCTTTGCAACATGTAATGAATGCATACAGATTTCTTGGAGACATGGTCAGTCCACATATTTTTTTTATGGCTGATTTTAATGCTTTGCAACATGTAATGAATGCATTACATGTTGCAAAGCATGTAATGAATACATGAAGGTTCTAGCAATTAAGAAAAATTCTAATTTTTTTTTTTTTTTCTTAAATTTTTCGGCCTGACTCCTGAGAGTGGTAACATCCAGACTTGCAGCCCAATGAAACCAATGCCAGGTTTTAATTAAAATAAAGTTAAAAATAAATGCTATTTTTGAAATTTTAAATAAAAATTGAATTTTTCATATGATCTCTAAAATTTGGTAAAATTAAATATTGTTGATAATACAAAAATATTGGTTAATTTGTTAAAATAATAATGCTACCTATTTATTCGGTGCATTTAAATTCCTTTTGTCTTCTATGAGTTGGTAGGATTCACAGGTACAGTTATAACCACTTAATAATACCGATTTTTCAAAGTTTTGCTCTTTGTGTGTTGTGGAACACTTTCTGTACTACTGTCCAAATTATGTCGTGAACTCCTTGATCACATATGCACTGATCAGTAGTCTTGATTTTAAATCTTTTGAAGTAAGAATTAAATCTTCCATGTCCAGTAATTATTTGTGTGATTAAGGAGTAAGGAATAAATTCTCTGTTTTTAAGGAATCTTATAATGTCCAGTATAAATGAGTATTCATGTCTCCCTGTACTTGAGTTATTCCATTGGCCTTGCCATTTGTTATTGATCTCATTGTTGATATAGTTTTTAATATATCTAATTGGAAGTCTATTAAATTTTATGATATTTGATTCTGCTGGTTTTCTAGCGAGGAGATTCCAGTATGTCTTGGTATCCAATGAAATTTAATTATTTTTCCTTTGGAGATGGATGTTGTTAAATTATGTATGTCTTCAACCAAATGATGAGTACTGTTTATATTACTGATAGTTTGAAGCAGGGCTGGGGAGCTGGCTTGAAATAGGCCAGGCTCCGGCTCCGGAGCCACAGTATATTTCAGCTATGGCTCTGGCTCCGGAGTCATTGTTTTAAAACTGAGGTTTTAGCTCCGGCTCCCATCACTATAAAAGTTTTTTGGTATGATCGCTACCATGAAACATCACTTACCTTACTATCACATCATCATTTACCTTTTAAATTGATATATTTGTGTTTGTATTATAATAATTTATTTTATATTTATATATTTAAAATTTCAATAAAATCAGTTTCATTGGAATACTATCATTCCACATCTGTTTCTTAAATTAAAGATTTTTTAATCACTACTGTTCTCAGTGCTATATCAGTGGCAGGGAATGAATCAAACAATACTTTTTTCAAGATATTAATTTATTTTTCACAAAATTACTAAAAGATGAATTTATATTGCACTTAAAAATCTATACTAAAAATTATTTCTATAAAAATTCACTTATTGTAATATGCATTTCGGCCATGACTCTGGGCCCTCTCCAGTTACACTTATATGTGAATTTCCACAAAAAACCATCTCAAACAGTTCTTCATTAATAACCTTTAAGCAATTCTTCATTAATAAACTTTGGAATTTCCATTCCTTTGTATTAAAAAATATATTTTTTATTTATTACAATAATCCAAAAATATTACATTTATATAAGATCAAACATATACCTTTATTCTTATCAATCATAACTTGTATTTATTTTTTATACTATAACAAAAGTACTTTCCTTATAAAATTCATTACTATTCCAGAAGTCCAATATATTTTATACTACATTACTTTCTATAAACAAAAATTTTTATATTTATTAATTCCAATCTATAATATCTACATTTAATATGTTAATATGTTCCCAATTTAATACTAATTTTTTTAAGGATTTCATAATTTTTACTTTTACATCTACATCTAATTGTTTAACCTTTAACACTCCTCAAATTAAAAAAAGAAAATTCCCCATACCCTCCAAGGAAATATGATATTCAGTATTCGATAATTTGCCATAACTTTTTTCCTTTTAAATTTTTTGGCACGAAACAATTGTATTTTGTTGTCCATATACTCTGTCCTGATATCGTTTTTATAGGACCAAAAGAAAAAAAGATACGAAAGAATTAGGCCTAATTTGCATAGCCAAAAGAAAAGAGAGAAAATACGAAAGAATTAGGCCTAATTAGCATATGTAAACAAAACATTTTTTTCAAATTATTCATAATTTCTGCATCGGATAAAAAAAATGACAATTTTTTCAAATTATTCATAATTTCGGCATTGGATAAAAAAAATATTATTATATTTAACATCGGATAAAAAAAATGTTGATATATTTACATTCCTGGTGATATTCTCACATGTAATAATACAAAATACTTCGTAATTTTAAAAAAATTTTCCGTTAAACGAAGACAATTTATGATTGAAATTCGATACCATAGACTGTGTACTTACAGAGTTAGACATTTAATAAAATAAACTTCAATTTTTTTAGATTTATAAACAAACTGTTCAAACTTTCATAGAAAAACTAAAATTTATTGTTGTATATTAAATATTTTTTATTAATAAAAAATTTAAGATTTGTTTTAGTTTCTCACATTATTTAGTTTTGTTTTATTTATTGTTTTATATTTTTTGTGCGCTCTATTTCTTGTGGGAGAGGGAGGGGGCCCCAAAGTGGGTTAATCCGGCCCTGACTAAACAATGAATGACAGCATTCAAAGTAAAATTTTGCTTAACATTTTTATGAATATCAGTTTCAAATTCTGACATCTACCAATAATATATCACTTTCATCATTTCTGCAAGTCGTAACTTGTAATATTTTAGATGATACAATTTTTTTTTCAAGTTATAAAATGTTAGAGCTCTTTAAAACTTACATAGCGTAAACTAAGAGAAACAAATTCCAATATTTTCAGCTTCATTTGCTATTTAATAGGAATACACATAGTACTTCACCAAATATTTTTAAACATTCATTTTTAAAAACATTTGTTTAAAATATGCGGACTGAAACATTTCGACAAAAAGTTCTATGTCCAATTTTCATTATTAAGTAATCGCTGTATATAAATAAATTAGTGCGTACAAAGAGTGAACATTTACATATACTATGTATGCAATACAATGCAAACAAATATACATTCCATATCGTTTACGTGTTTCTTTTTTTGCTGTTACAGTATTTATAAACCGCTTTCTATTGCAGTAAGAAAAAACAGATTGAATAGTAGAATAAAAACAGGATATAGATTTAGTGTTCATTGAACTTCATACATAATACTTCACTGGTATAAATGACAATTTTCAAAGCGAGTCGGATAGTGTTTAAAATTTGTTATATCTCCCTATACTTAATTTATAGAAAGAATTTTTTTTCTAATTAACTATATTAATTAGTCAAAATAGATAATATATATATAAACAATCTAAAAATGTATACGTTTAGATGTTAAACCAATGTAAAAAATCTTAATCGATTTCTAGATCTAATTTTTAAATTTTATCGCAAGATCGGGATCTTCATTGATCCCATATTCAACTCTCGTCTATTCAATCACACGGTTTGTTAGATCAATGATAGATTTTTTTCCTGGTTTGTCTGGTATGTTATCGACGGAAAGAAGCATGAAAAAAATTTACATCGTAAAAATATGTATACGTAATATAAAAAACTTATACAAGTAATTAAAAATTAAATTATACTTCAATAGATTCTTTACGTGATAATTAATACTCTTTTAAATTTAAAATATGTATATACTATGCTATTTTTTATCATCATAGAAGACCACACTTTTTTACCATCGTTGATATTTTAAGAATTTTATCTGTAATCTAGGAATACAGCCTACTAGACGGATAGATCCAATCATTAACATTGTTAGAAAAACTGGAAATAAGAGAACCAAGATAGGAAAGGTTAGAAACATTACGACTGCATCTCTAGAGAAACACAGGATGATACCATAAGTCCATCAACTGAATCTGTAATTATAAACAAATTTTAAATCACGTCGGTAATTTTTTTTGTCAATAGTTCTAAATTTAATAAATTTCTTTTGTCATTATTTAGAAGACAGACACACGGATGGACGATAGATAGAATAAAATTGTGATCGTGCCAAATAATTCATACGGAATTTTTCTTCTAAGAATCTTATAACTAGGAAACTAAATCATCAGTAAGACAAACGATACTAGAATTTGCCATGTAGTATTTGTTTCATATAAACAAGCAATCTGAAATGACGCAACTAATTTGTAAGACAAATGATACTAGAATTTGCCATGTAGTATTTGTTTCATATAAACAAGCAATCTGAAATGACGCATCAAATTTTTATTAAATTAAATCAACTTATAACAAATTATATTTACCTAAGTGAATTAGTGATATTTTACCGAAAAAAAAAAAAATTACACAATTACTTTAGAAAATTTCCAGTGTCATATTTTTAAAAGAAGCTCTCTTTGTCATAAAAACGTTTCTCGTAATGAAGTAAATATTATGCAATTTTTTTCTGCAAGTATTATAACGCATTTTTTGGATATTGTACAAACACACGTAACCTTATAGAATCAGGTTTTTCTGTATAATGCAGTAACCTAGTCAAAGGTCAGTATTACACAATTACTTTAGAAAATTTCCAATGTCATATTTTTAAAAGAAGCTCTCTTTGTCATAAAAACGTTTTTCGTAATAAAGTAAATATTATGCAATTTTTTTCTGCAAGTATTATAACGCGGTTTTTGGATATTGTACAAACATACGTAACCTTATAGAATCAGGTTTTTCTGTATAATGCAGTAACCTAGTCAAAGGTCAGTAACGTGAGTGTTTCCTCGTCAATGCAACATGCCATATTTAAACATTTTATTAAAAATAAATAAATACATAGCTTAACCAAACGATTCAAGAAAATGCAGCATTAGAATAAAATGAGGTCGTCTTCGATCGATAATTACTGCATAAATAGCAAAGGGCGTGGCTTAAACTTTCTTGCTTTTTGACGTTGATAATTACTCAAAGAAGCTTTTATGAGCTTTTCCTTTTAACGGAAGTTTTTTATAAAAACATTTAATAATTCATTCATAGATAATATTTCATCGATATGTATATGTCTTTCAGAAATATTTCTTCTAGGAAAGTAATAAGGATTTCCTACATAATATTATAATACGTAATGTGGAAATCCCAGTTTCTGTCTTTTACTCATTTTTTTAATTTCACAACGCATTCAGCTTGCATGTTAGCTTATATTTGTTATGGTCATTTATCTAATAATTTATTTATTTATATTAATCTTTGATTATGATAGTTTTACAAAAATTAAATTTAATGTTATTTTAAAAGTGTAAAGTAATGCTTTCTATTTTGAAGAGTAAAATTAAATTTGTTCTTAGAAATAGCCTTTAAGCCAGAATTATTGCTACTACTTGCATCAACAAAATATAAAAAAATCAATACTTTTTGACTTCTATTAAAGAACAAGGTCAGCCATAAAGATTTATCTGTCTAAAAGATGTAGGATATCAATATTCAGCACATAATTAATTTTAAAGACACATAATTTGTAGAGACAAAATTATTATTGACATTTTTTTCTGTATGGATAGCTGTTTAAAATAAATATTGCAACTGTTTTAAATTAGGAAACATATTGTTTATTTTCTTAACATATCCATTACAATCACAGATTTAAATTTCTGGAATGTTTTGAAAAACAATTATAAAATATTAACTCATATACAATAATTTTTTTTAGTTTTGAAGATTCCTAGACAGAATGATGAATTTTTTTAAAGAATGTGAAATATTATGTTACATAAATAAATAATTTCTGATTTATTTATGAAGTTAGGTAGAATAAATATAAAAACTATGATTTACCTACTTGGGTCTTTAAAATTTATTTTTTATTTATTGAAATTATATTATTATTTTATTTTTGAATATTAAAAAAGATTAAAATAATAACTTATACAGATGTATTAACAATCAATTATCAAATTATTCACACAACAGAAATTATAAATATTTTTTTCTTAATTATAAATATGGAAATTCATTAAATGATTTATTATTCGAACAAGGAATTTGGTTAAAAAAATGATATTTACAGCACAATTTAATTTTTTTAAATATTTCAATAAAAAATATTACTGGTATTACTGATTTTTATATTTCCAAAAACTATATTATTTATTCCAAAATAATTCTTAAATAATATTGTATAATAATTTTTTCTACAATAAACATGTTTTTACTGTTATATTTAATCTCTTCATAAATAATAATTATATATCATTGATATTATTTTACAATAAAAAAATAAATAATTATATCTATACAGTATTTTTTTAATTTGTTTATATTCTAAAGAAATATAGCATATTTTTAAATAAAATCTGTTTATATGTCCATATTGAAGTTGTAAAATTTATATTATGAATATTTTTTCAAATATTAATTTATTTTCAGTTTTCGTTTTTAATATTCTTTATTTAAATTTTAGCCAAAATTTTTTAAAGTATCATTTACAGAAAAGATATGGTTGACAAACAATAATAGCAAAGAAATTTATTCAACAAATATTTACACATCATTAATAAACAGATTCTTTATTGATCAATTTACTTCTTCACATTCTTTGCACTTGAATTTGGAATTTGCCTTAAAAAGTTTTAATTGTATATTAATATTTTCATTATCTTGTCTTCTAATACAATTTGATATATAAAGCATAAAGACAAATCAGAATAATTTATAAACTATTTTATAATTAAAGTCTGTAAAAGAGCATTTTTTGCAATAAGCATTCAAGAATATATTATAGACTAATTATTTAATAATCAACAAATACAGTAATTCAAATAAATTTTATAGTATTAACTCTTTACTCAAAATTATTTTTCAGAAACATATCATATATTTCTCAAAATATGGCAAATAAGTTGCAAAATATTACATATTTTTACTTAAATTTTGAGTACTTATTTTTTTTTTTAATCATAATATGTGAATTTATTTATAGAATCTCTCTCTCTCTCTCATAATTTATGTTATTGTTTAATTATTAATTTCTAGATGGCACCACTTTTGGAGTTCTAAAAAATTATAATTCAATTATTAATTCATAGTCAGCAAAAATTTAAAAATTCTGAATTAATTTTTGATTATTATTGTCATTATTTTATTTCATTGAAGAATATAATTTGGCAAGTTAGATTCTTTTGATTATTAATCAATATTCTTATTATTATTAAATTAATGAAGTTCCTATTTTATAATTTTTTAACTAAATTAATTAAATTACATGAAAAATTGAGAAATGTGTAAAATCATGAAAATGAAAATTATGCACAAATAATACAAAGAAAATTAAAGTAATAATTATTGACAAAATAAAAAGAAATAATATGCTGATACAGTTAAAATATGCTTTCAAAGATAAACTTTCCTTAACATTTTGCATTTGATTTAGTGAATAAATAACAATTGTTGATTTATTCATTTATTTTTGAGGAGAAATATTTTAACATTATATATGTAATATAGAAAGATATAAATTAAAGAAAATTGGTATGATAATTATTACTTGTATTGCGGCTTTTAGTATTTTCAGGAATTATTTTTCTAATTTTCCATTCCTCAGAACACATTATTATTATTGTATTAATAATATAACAAATATTCTCCATACTCTAAAAAAATTTTTAAATCTTCCAAAATAATATTTGAGAAATAAAACAATTAATTAATTTTGTTTTCTTTCAAAGCAGAAAAATCTTAAAAGTTGAAAATTCTGCCACCTTACAGAACTCTAAATTTGTGATTTTCATTTTATAAGAATAGAAAAAATAAATGCAAGAGCACAAATATTTTTTAATTTCAATTTATATTTATTTATTGGTACTGCTATAATATTAAGTCTATTAGAATATGTACATTACAATGTACAGTCTATTGAATTATTACATTTGACCTTGCATTATCTTATATCATCTAAAAAACATCTTTTATATGATTAAGTAGTTTTTAGATATTCATAATATAGTAACAAAAAAATTATCTATAAATAATTTATAAACTATTTTTTTAAATTTCCTTATTTTATTTTAATTTTGTATTATATATATGTTTAATAATATGCATTTTATATATAATGCGAAAATTCTACAAATACATTATCTGCATTTCTTCTTTTTATCAAGCTAACTGTCAATACCTATTTTTTCTAAACAATAGCAAAGATATTATTTTTTTAGCACTTTGGTTATTTTTACATATAAAATGCTTTGTTAATTAAATAAGATGAAAGTTTGTTTAGCATTAATGTAATGAAATATATAATAAATAATTAAAAAATTAACAAAAAGTACAGATAGTCCTTGAGTTATGACCACTTATAACAATGATGTAATCAGTAAGTTCTGTAATTGATCAATGCAATTTCTTAGATTCGAGTCTCTGTCCCAAATGTTTGATATATGTAGGATCCATTTTTGTGTGAGATTCTATAGTTTTATGTTCTTTATGTTTATTAAGAAACTGTCCTAGTAAACAATATAATTTACTTTAGAGTGATAGTCTGGAATGTAATTGCAGAAATCATTCATCTGAAATGTAATATTAGCAAGATATGTCTGTATTTGAAAAAAATGCTATTTTATAAATCAAGAAATTATTATATTGAAATGAACAATCTGAAGAACGATTATTAATAGAATTGATGATAATAGAATGATGGAAATTTTTAAATTCTAGTATGAGTAATTTTAGAATTATATTATTTGAAAGTTCTCAAAGAGAAGAAATCTGTTGTCCTGAATAAGAAATTCTGACAATTGAATATATAAAATCAGATAAATTTCTTAGTCATAATTATAAAAATAAAATACAAATTAAGGAAAACAATGTTCCAACAATATAAAATCAATTAAACATTATTCTTATAAGTGTTTAACAGAAATGTATAAAAAAGTAAATAAATGTAAGAAATATATAAATTTCTACTTTATAAAATTATGAATAAGAGTATTGTTTTTAGTATGTCTATAAATAAGCCATATTCAAAGTGGAAAACTTTGAATAAGGCTTATTTATATATATACTAGTTATATAAGTGGAAGTTTATTTATGCAAATATTGTTTTTATTCTTATTAATGGCATTTTAGAGTTTTTTTTATTTTTTTATGGATCAATATTTATGTTTGTCACAGGCAGAATCTGGTTTTAGACCAAACTATTTTGTCTGATAAAAATTATGTAATTTAGGAAATATTAATTTAGATTAAAAAGATGGGAAAATTAATTTAAAATTAAAGGAATTTGATAAAACTAGTTTTGACGTAATAATTTTAGGCCAAACTAGATTTGTATTACTTTAATTTACAACTAGAATAAATATATTTCAAAATAAGAAAAAAGAAACTATTTGTACAGCATAAATTAGTGCTTTTTAACTAGTGTTCTGTGAAATGATGAAATATATATGGAACCTATAATTTATAATAAATGATGCTATGAACAGCATACATATTTTATTGTTATTTTTAACACTCAATTATCTTATATTACTAATTTAATAACTAAATAACTCCCCAAACCAAACAGCATAAAGATTAAGAATCATTGGCTTAAATTATTATTACATTCTCAAAATGTCATATTTGGCCACTGCTGTTACTTTCAATAACGGAAGAAAAAAGTTGAAATAAAGTTAATATAAGCAATTAATAACTAAAATTAAATAAATAAAATGTAATGTTTTGTGATTAGTCAAAATGTCCAGATTCTCACAGTTTGATGAAAGTTATATAAGCACAACATTATGCTTGTAAGTTATTTTACTATATTTACAAAAATTTATATATTTTTGGATTATGTAGATGTTTTATTAATTTAATTCAAAAAATGCAAAGTTCCTTTTGATTCAGATGAATAGGGCTTTACTGTGAATTCAAAGATTTCCTTTTATGAAAATAAAAACTGATAAAATAAAATTAAACAGTACAACTTCTTCAGTAAATTTTTTTAGTAATAATCACAATAATAATAATTATTATTTTGCATTTAATTATTAATAATAATAATGATAATAATAGTTATTGAATTTAAAATTATACTTTCTCAATTTCTTATAGGAATGTTTTACCTATACTTGATTTTATAATGTTAAAACTTATTTATCTGAATTCATTAAAATGAAATTAAACTATTCTATTTGAAATTATCATGCATGTCCTTCATTAATATATTGTAATGCTACTGTGAAGCATTTTAATATTTTTGAATTATTACAATAATAATTATCTTATCTTTATAATGGCTCATTTTAGAAATTCACTAATATTGCAACTTTTAGTAAAAAACCATGTGACAAAATTGACTAATGCATATATCTGTAATTCTCATTAACTAGTTACAACAGAATTTGTAATAGCCTATTCAACTTCAGTCAATATCAGTTTAAACTCGATTAGTCAGAATTAAACATAGTATTGACTGATTGCTATTTGCTGAAATTAGTTAGCCTAAAACTGGATTCAGCCTGTAACATACACAATATTTTTCTTTAACAATTAGTAAGATAAAAAAAGATTGGTGAAATTGTAATTGGATAAAATTGATATATTTTATTAATTATGAACTGTTGAAAGCTATATTTCATAGATAGTTTTAAAAGTTATAATACATATTCTTGAAAATACTTTTTTTATTAACTTAAAGTCAATAATATTTTAATCTTGGAGGATCAGTATCCCACATCTCATTTTTCCAGGAGAAGCAAGTTCAAGTCCAGCTCATTAAATAAAATTAATCTTATGTAAGTCAAGGAGTTCCTATATATATATATATATAAACCAGGAGTGGCCAACATGTTGATTGCGGGACGATTTGTAGTTGATCTTCATAAGTTATCAGACGACTCTCTTACTACATAGTATCTTCTCTAGACAACTAAAGCCAAAATTTTGCTTTATTGCCCAAAACAAAATAGCCAGTAACAGCAGAGAATTTGGACAAAATTCTAAATTTGCTGATGATGTCAACATGGAGCCTATGAACTGACAGTTGTGAGAACTAATGTGAATTATTGTGTTTGAGATTTATGAGTAGAGTAAAAGGAAAAAACCATCGCTGCTGCCGGATATCTCTTTTTGGGCTAATGTCGTTTTGGGATATATGTGGTTTTGGCTCCTATCTCTATTCTCACCATCAAACGAAGAATTTCGAAAGTAGATCGCTAACTCATTGTTAACATATAAAGTCGATCTTAATGACAAACAAGTTGGCTACCCCTGATATAAATCTATAGATTGTTTTGGATTGACTTCTGTCTATGTGATAGAGAAACTTTGGCTTCCATACTTTTAAGTTTTCTTTATAAATATATAAATCCAACCTTTTTACATGGTCTTTTTTACACAGTTTTGAAATAACAGTCCAAAAAAACTGCCTCTTTTTTTTGCATGGTTTATTTCCTCTAACATGATTTCAAAATCATTATCCTTGAACTTGTTTACTTTATCAAAATGCATTTGACAAAAGAGGGCCTTGTTTTGGGCAGCTCCTAGAAAATGTGAGCAAATAAAGAGAATGAAAGAGAGTTGATGAAAAGTAATTTATTAACTCATGTAAGGTTTTCAAGTGTTGCATCAGCCAATCAGTTCCTTCTTGAAGTGTTATCAGGTGTATTAAAGATTAAAGAAAGGTATGTACAGTTCATTCCAAAAAGTTTGTCACCTACTTCGCAGGGGCTGAGCTTACCGGATGTATATATTGAGTGGTTTTATTATATAACTGATTTACACATATATGAACAGTATATCTTATTTAAACCAGGGGTCGGCACACTAGAATGCATATCTTCAGTTGACATACTACCCACTCTTCACCATTTTTCAATTATTTCATTAGTTTCTAACAGTTAGTATGTTATCATATTTCGAGCTAGTCAGTTTTAGTTGTACAGTTCGTTCCAAAAAGTTTGTAACCTGCTTCGCAGTGGCTGAGATTACCCGGAAGTTGATCGGTTATAAAGTCTGTCAGTTCGAACATGCATAGTGGAAGCTAAAAATGGATCTGTCCGTTCTGACTAAGAATAGGGGTGAGGTATACGAATGAGATGGGTTGATTACAGCGGTCTGAACTGAAAAGACTAATTACTGCTCACTATTTCAAGCTAGGCATACTTTCTAGTTACGAATTCAGTAAATAGATAACACACTCTTAATATCATTTTTTAAATTTTGAATATTGGTAATTATGAGTATGATATTACAGATTTATTTTTTCAAATTCTAAAATGCTAATATAAATATATCATATTTGTTTGCTGTCATATATTATATATCCGTATTTGTTTGCCACTATATATTATATATAAACTGTATATGGAGTTTTTTTATATATTCATATTTGTTGGCTGCTATATATTATATATAAACTATATATAGAGTTTTTTTATATATTCCCATCAAGAATAAGAATGAACTTTTATTTTCGTAAACGTGATTTTTTTTAAACTTTAAATTGAAAAAAAGATTTTATATCAAGAATGACAGCAATGTTTTATCAATTATAATAACTAGATTTATAAGTAGTATATACAGTATATTCGAAAGACAATTATTTTGGTAAATAGTTATATTTATATATAACTAGTTCAAAATAAACATTTAATGATATAATTACTAAAGTATTTCATAAGAAATGATTTTGATTATGAGCCACATATTTATCGAGTGTGCCACCTGTGCACCTAGTAATCTGCTATCTATCCATCGCTTTTAAACTGAATTATCAAAAGTTCGATTTTTCAAGTGTTAAATACTATTAGAAGGCCATATTCAATGAAAAGCTCGGACACGTATTCATTTTTGATGTAATTTCACCATATGCAAGCGGATCAAAATCGGTGGGGGGTCAGCTGTGTACATTCAATGAAAAGCTCGGACACGTATTCACTCATTTTTATGTATTTTCTAATGAAAATCTCGGACACGTATTCACTCATTTTTGATGTATTTTCACCATTCAGCAAAAAGCTCGGACACGTATTCACTCATTTTTGATGTATTTTCACCATCAAGCGGATCAAAATCTAGGGTCAGCTGTGTCCTCCCCTTGTAAGTGAAATAAATGCATGTAAAATATATAATAATTTTGAAACCATTATTAAGAAGGGTCAGCTGTGTCCTCCCCTTGTCAGTTTTGTCTAATATGATACCTTCTACTAACACACTTCTAACTCTGATTAAACAAGACCTATCAAAACAAAAAAGGCTAGTAATAATATATCTTATCATTGTTTACAATTACAGATCTTTAGCACACATACGTGGTGAGAATAAGAATTGTTTGTCCTTTTCTCATATAGAGGTGATAAGCATAAGATGGGTTTAAATGCTTTTTTATCAATAAATTATTAAGAAAATGATTAGTGACAAAAAATTCTTTATCCCATCTTGCTATTTATCACCTCTAATACAACTTAAATAGAATATGCCCAGTAGTTCTCTGTTTGACAGAGTACATATTAAGATCTTAGAGTAAATATACAGTTTAATTATTTAATAGAAGTTAATACTCTACACTAGCGGTCTCCAAAGTGTGGTACGCGTACCCCAGGGGGTACGCGAGACGATACCCGGGGGTACAGTGAAAACATTTTTATATATTGTTTGTAAACTCTACAAGCTGCTAGATCACTGACTTATGAGTATTAAAACTAAATATCGAAATAAATTAAACTTGGAACCAGACCTTCGTATCGCAGTGTCAGATAATATCAAACCAGCATTTTCAGAAATTATTAAACAAATGCAAGACCATTCTTCTAATTAAATTTTAATAAGAAAAATATGCATCTATGTTCATAATAATGTGCAGTTATAGCTTTTTTGGATATTACATAAGGCTTTATTTCCTCTTTAAAACACCAATTACAATAGATATCTGCACAATCAGTTGGGGTACGTGCCATTTATTTTTTCAGTCTTAGGGATATGCAGTCAAAAAAGTTTGGAGACCACTACTCTACACTATATACAGAAATATGTAGTATTTTATATATATATAATAAGATATTATTAAAAATATAATCAATTTAATTGATAAATAGTTTTTAATAAATTTAAAGTAAAAATATAACTGAATTATTTTTTGTATAATGATTGCACTCTACTTTTTTTGGCAAAAAATTCAGCATAAAATTTGCAACTATTATAGAAGAATACACAGTATCTTATATTATTAGATTAATTAAAAAATTTAATATAAAAAATAAAAATACTTTAATTACAAATAAAATAGAATTGGAAAAACATTTCATGTGATTGTTCCAATTAGTGTATGAAAATGTCCAATTTATCTACTGCATTTTGCAGGAGTTTTACCCATTTTATATGAGCACTATCACAATTTTTGTAATTATGTTGTATGAATGAACTTAATTGCCTTGCCAAATTTTATACCTTGATAAGCTTAATGGAACTTTTTAATGATTTTGAAATTTTTAACTAATTTTACGCCATCTCGCAATTAGAATATTTATTAATTATTAAATCAAAGAGTGGCGCCATCTATCAATTAATAATTAAACTAGAATTTTTAACTAATTTATCTGAAGAGAAAATCTACCTCAGTCTGGGATCGAAGCAGGGACCTTTGGGTTACCATCCAAATGTCTTACCTCTAGACACTGAGGCTAACAAGCAGATTGATTCTTTGGACCGTTTTATTAATTTAGAATTAATTTTTGATTACCAACATTGGACTTCGCTGATAGGTCCATTCCTGACCTGGCTAAATTTAGCCATGGGCCTTCAGTGGTGCTAGCCAGGCAACACATAGAATGTCACAGTCTGTGTGTTGCCAATCTTTGATTTAATAATTAATAAATATTGTAATTATGAGATGGCGCTAAAATTAGTTAAAAATTATTTCAAAATCATTAAAAGTTCTGGTAAGCTTATCAAGGGCTAAATTTGGCAAGGTGTAATTAGGTTCATTTAGAGTAAATTCCCTTGAAGTTTGGATTATAAAGTTTATATTGTATGAATCTGTTTTACAAGAGAACATAGATTCATACAACATATTGCTGTATTGTATTTTGAACTACACATATTAAAAATTTGTTTATGCACTATTTTGATTTTAAGGAAAATAAATATGTATATTAATAGTTTTCATTTACTTCTAATTATTTCTATGTTCAAATAATGCATATATAATCTTATATATTTGTTTATAAAGCAATATTTTATATACTACATAAATTAAAAAAAATTTAATAACTAAAATTTTACAAATTTTTTTAGATAATGTAAGTCCTAATAAAGTGGAAATTAATAATGAGAGTATATCTACAACAGTTTCTCAAAACCCAATAGTCTCATTTTCATTTGGTTCTGGATCACAAGGAACTACTACTACTGCTGCTGCTGCTGCTACTACTACTACTACTACTACTACTGCTGCTGCTGCTACTACTACTAATACAGCAACAAATAACGTTTTTAAAGTTACTGCTCCAAGTAGCATTTTTACATTTGGTGCACCAGTATCATTTTCTATTGCTTCAACACAGCAGAATGTGATAAATCCATCAAAAAATCTGTTCACTCCAAATACAACATCTCAAGTATCATTTTCAAGTTTTGGTAATAAATTGGTGACTACCACTTTTAATCATGATAACACCCAACCTAAACAAGGATTTGGTTTTCAATCTCTCTCTGATCCTCAGTTCAACACTCCAAAATCTGTGTCATCCAACAGTGTCTTCCGATTTGGTGCACTTCAGGTAAATTTCAATTATTTTTGTTTTAATTTTGTAATATTTTGAAAATTTTTCTTAAAATTTTTACCTATTACTTTATAAATATTTTTAATGCCAAGGATTTAGTATTTTTTTTATATTTGTGTCAGCAATAAATAAAATATTTACTGCAGAAAGGAATACATATAGATACAAAAAACCATTTACATGTGTGTTCAGTTCTGTTAAGTTGACTTCTTATATATGTTTCATGGTGTTTTTTGGAATCTGAATGAGATAAAAATACTTCTCAAATTATAACTATGTTAGATATTCAGCCAACAACTTTCAATGATTAACACTTTGGCGATAATGCAATCTGAAATCTGATTTCTCTACAATCCACTCCTCAATAATTCATGATTTTATTAAAAAATTGGATATATTATAAATTGTGATATTTTCATTAATTTTAATGTTAGGTCAAATAAAAACACTATACAACAAGTGCTTTTCACAGTGTAGATTATTTTATTAACTTGTAACTAAGGTTTTTGGCATATAACTAACATCAGGTTACACAATGGAACAGATAACATTCTGTTCCATTGTGTAACCTGATATGGCTATATGCCAAAAATGTTAGTTACAAGTTAATAATCTACATCGCGAAAAGTGCTTGCTGTATAATGTTTTTATTTGAATTTCTGTAGAAGCAGTTTAAAGGTTTATATCTATTAAAATTAGGTGCTTGAAATTTTCAGGATGTGTTCCTTTTATCATATAGTTTCAGATTGTATAAAAAATTTTCAAATTTTGGCAAATTTGGCCCTCTAAATTAATTCTTTATACTTTGTTTTTCAACTAGAAAAGCATTATTCTTAGGAAAATGAATTAATTTTTTATGTACTTATCTGTTTTCTCTATTATTATTTATTTATTAATATTTGTCACATTTTTAACATTTACATTTATTCTAATTTTTTTAACATAAGAACTTTGAAGCCATCCTGTTACACACACAAAAATGCACACAAAAACAAAGCTCTAAACAGGATAAATACTTTATTAACAGAAACGTTTTCGACCTTTTCAGTAGGTCAACCTCAGCTGCAATGAATATACAGAACGGAGAGAAGAAACCCTCTACAAAAATAAACTACTACAAAATGACGTAATAAGAGATGTCGTATAAACACTTATACATTACTCCTACAAATTCCACTGCTACCAAACAATAATAAAAAATACTAAAAATAATATTATTAATGTTACAACATAATAAAGTAAAAATCAGAAGTAATATTAATAAAAATACAACAGTAAAAACACGTGGACAGGGAATGCATGACGTCATCAAACATTGTATAATCCCTTATACATTATTACTAAAAGTTCTACTGCTACAAAACAAAAATAATAAAAATACTAACAATAATATTAATATGAATCATATTATTACACTGCTCCATTTTTAGTAAATAAAAAGTTTCAGCACAATCAATAATATTAATGTTACAACATAATAAAGTAAAAATCAGAAGTGATATTAATAAAAATACAACAGTAAAGACACGTGGACAGGGAATGCATGACGTCATCAATTTCGTCCAACTATTTAGATGAGCAGCACTAACAACAAACGGTGACAATGGCTGCGTATTTCCAATTATAACCCACGCCATCTCCAGGCCAAAGAGAGGCAATGCGGATCATTAAAATTTAAAACATGCTCATATTTATTTAATTTATTTACTTGAAGCATCTCTGCCATCCTTATGTTGGTATTTTCAATTCCACTCATAATAATCTTGGCATTGTTCCACTCTGTATCTACATCATGTTCGTACGCTCTAGTTGCCAGAGAGGTGTTTAACGAACCTTTTTTTATATCATTTTTGTGTTCTTTGATACTCGTTTTTAAGGACCTAACAGTTGATCCAATATATATCTCATTTCTTAACAAGTCCTTATTTTTTAAAGGTATTTTATAAACCCCCGATCTACTCCCCATATTGATCCTTGGTTTGTCATTACGCAATAAGCTAAAAACTACATTTTTCCTTTTGAAAACTAGCTTCTTATTAGTAAGTTTTTCAATACATCTACTGCAATTTCTTACAGGAGTCAAATATTCTATCTTCTTAAAATAATGCCTTTCTTTATTCTGTAACTTCAATGTTTTAGGTAAATTTAAACTTTGTTTAACGTTGTTGGATAGATTCAATGTTCTAGAAGAGAAACCGTGTCTTACACCTTCCTTTAAAATTAAGTCTAATTCCTGTTTTTGTTTCAGTTTACTAGAGTAGTGTGTAAACACTCTTCTAAACAATGCTCTAAATGCTGCATCAGTGGCGTAGCTGAAAACTGAGGGGCCCCCCTGCAAAAATGTCGATGGGGCCCCCTCTAAATGTCAGAAGGTAGTCGTAGGTTGAATTAAGAACTTTAATGTATGTCCACAGATCTGCATGTTGAACCATAATTGCTTCTAACTCGTTTTTAAGATCGCATTGTTCAAGTTTTAATAGGAATAAATTTTCAGACATTTTCAAAAATCCTTTTGTTTCCATAAAAATCATTGAGAAACAGAAAAAGCCATAATGAAGTGATACACCCAAAACTAATATTGCCCAAATTCCCCAATCTACGCTGCAGATAAGACCTTCATATCTAATATGTTTATGTGATTCAAAAGCAGCATAGAAAGAAAATATATTCAATAGTTGTGACCAGGTAATTGAGATTACAATAATGCTCATTAACCAAAACCAAATCTTATCTAACATGAGAGAGAATTTAGTTTTATCGGAATTGTTAAGATTTTTCAATGGGACAAGAGCAGGAATCTTATTTCTTTTCATCAAACTAATTGCGAATGCACAAATAAAAGCCAAAGCAGCGAATGTGATTTTAATGAGAAAATAATTGCCAACGAGATTATACCATCCAACACAAGGAATATACTGACTGATAATCGGAATTGTTTGCAAAAAAAGTTTGAGAAAGTTTTCCCATAAAACGAATTCAATAAATCGGAAATAAGGCGTTTTTAATTTTTCAAGAAAAAAATTATAACGCATTCGATTTTCACAATGGCAATCAGTGAAAAAATCATAGCCAAAAACTAAAGCTGTAGCGATACTTGGTCTTAATAAGCATGCATAGCAAATTCCAGAATTAGAATAGCTATTCATTGTCGCTATAAATAAGAGCCTCAATAAATTTGGAAAATATTCGCCGGATTTGAATCTGCTTTCTAATAATCTATGTCTATTCGATATATTAATTTATGCAATTACGAAAACCTGAAATTAAAATTTGTGTTAGAAATATTATCATTAGAAGTGCAATTAGGAAATAAAATCACTTACGCATTTCACGCAGTTCATCTCAAAAATAGAAAACTGAGACGCATTCAATGGCTTATATAATATGTGTTAGAAATATTATCATTAGAAGTGCAATTAGGAAATAAAATCACGCACATTTCACGCAGTTCATCTCAAAAATAGAAAACTGAGACGCATTCAATGGCTTATATAAGAAGATTTATTTAAATTTATGGAATGCCGTTCTAAATCAAGCTTTTCGATTTGTATACAAAAGAATATTATTAAATAACTCTTCTATTCAAAGTTAGCTTTGTCAATAGAGAAGAATTCTAATAATGAATGACATTCTTGATTTAGAAATCAAGGAATCGTAAATAAATCATGCTTAGATATAGCTATATATTTTTCGGAAATAATTTCGAAAGATCTAATTTGAATAATATTATAATTTGTACTAAGATGGGTATATCTGTTAATTAGTAGTTATTTTATTCAGGATCTATACGGACAACGATCAAGTGATGCTATGGCAATAAATGAACTTGAAAAAGTTTGATGCTGACGACTTTTAACGAGAATGGTAAAGACAGTAAGTAAAGACAATAGATAAAATTAAGTTTATTTAATTTATTATTCAAATTTAAGGTTTTATTCCAGTGTTTTCGAATTGAGTACAGTAGATAAAATATGTAAAATATTGTATCGATCAATAAAAATGTTTATAACAGTGGATCCACTGCTATAAACATTTTTATTGATCGTATACAATATTTTACATATTTTAACTACTAAAATACTCAATTTTTATTGATCGATACAATATTTTATATATTTTAACTACTGTAATCAATTCGTAAACACAGGAATAAAACCTTGAATTTGAATAATAAATTAAATAAACTTAATTTTATCTATTATTTTTACTTACTTATTAAGTAGGCCAAATCGTACCACCGCTGTTTTTTCTAAGCGAATTATCATTTTTTATGTGTCAACACTGTTCTGTTTTACCTTTTATCATATGAATGCCGCCATATTATTTTCGATTTCAAGCGATTTAATGATGAGTAAACTTTAATTATCAGTTTTTTGCAACTTTGATGTAAGTTTTGGGAATTTTGTTTAAGCCATTTCAGATGTGAAAAATAAATATTCAAATTTATTACTATAAATTTATTTCGTTTGTCGAATTTTATGTATTTTGTAGAGTGGCAGATTGGCAAATTCATTAGACGGTAAATAGTACCGTTGGCTAATCGATGAATCTTACTAGTATGATTTAGCGATTTAGCGTTTTTCTTCTATGCCTTAGGCCCGTTTGATTATAATTTATTTAGATAGAATATATTTATACTATATTTGATGCGTAATTCGTACATTTATGTACAAAAAAATGAAGATGATCAAAAAGAACAACTGAGTGCGGACAATGCTGGAGCGCATTCTGTGATCACAGATGATGATGATAGTTGTGTAGTTGGTGGAGGCTACTATTTTGTTAAAACGGACCCAAAGTAGACTGGATTAAATGCATTAAATGCCAAAACTGGTTGCATGAAACATGCACAGATAATCCTGATGATTGTGTCAGGTCCTAGACTCCAGCCCAAAACTCCTTTGCATTGTGCATTTTTTTTTGTTGTTTATGTATATATATATATTTTTTATTACTACCTAAGCATTTATATTAAATATGTAATCGAAGAATATAATAATATATTATGCATAATTAATTAAATCGTATGTACGAAATTGTATAAGCTAAGCTCAAGGGAATCGATGTTATCCGTGAGAATGGAAGCTAACTTTCATTACCTAATGTCATAAGGACGGAAGGAATACAAAACCTCCCAGAGAAGGTTGAATCAGTGAACAGAGGGGAGAGGGGGAAGAGCGAACGGAGAAAATTAAACAAAAACGATAATAACGGCGGAATCAGCAGAACCAAATGCCGTGAGTACGAGAGGAACTCTCTCTCTCATGGATATGTGGATTCCGACACGACACACACACGTACCACACATACATTACTGAACAGAGGGGCGAGGGGGAAGAGCGAACGGAGAAAATTAAACAAAAACGATAATAACGGCGGAATCAGCAGAACCAAATGCCGTGAGTACGAGAGGAACTCTCTCTCTCATGGATATGTGGATTCCGACACGACACACACACGTACCACACATACATTATGTCCACGGTGACGATCGATTTCCTTGAATTTCGCACTAAATATATACAGACTGATTCAGAAAGGTTGTGCCAAAATTTACAGACTTGTAGAGGGTAAAATTCTGAGTAAAAAAGTCTAATCGCATTTTTTGATTTGAGGTTCCATTTAAAAGATAAAAACTTTAAAGCTAGCCAATCACCATCGAGTATAAAAAGCGTCACGACGCGTCGCATTTGCAAGATGCGTCGCTCGCCTTCTACTACCCAGTAGAAAATAGGAGAGCGGCGTAATGCGGCGTTCTTGACAACGCGACGCATCGTGACGCTTTGTATACTTGATGCTGATTGGCTAGCTGAAGGGTATATGTTTTAAACGGAGCCTCAAAATCAAAAACGCGAATAGACTATTTTACTCAGAAATTTTTCCTCTACAAGTCTGTGAATTTTGGCACAACTTTTTTCAATCACAATGTATATACAGTGAAACCCCGATTTTGAAACTTTTCGCGGACCGGCCCGAAAAGTCGAACGAGAGCTACGTCACTGTGCTGCATGGATCGTGGGAGTCATTTGGTATAAATAGTGCTCTGTATGTTGGCTTTCTGTATACACTTGTGACATATTCAGCATTCACAGTCTCAACGTTTACGTCCAAAAAGTGAGCATTATTCTCACTGACCTGGTCTACATTAAGTTTCAAACCTAGATTGTCATTAGATAAAGCATCTTTGAACAAATTTTCTTTTCCTCCACTTTCCGTGACTATAAAAATATCGTCTACATAGCGCACAAACAGCTTAAACTCTTTTCTCAATGATTGTAGAGCATTTTCTTCTTGGTATCTAATGACAAGTTCTGCCAAAATCCTTGTCAGAGGATTGCCTATGCACACACCTTTAACACTTTACCTTTAATAAAAAATATTACTTTCAGAATGTGAGGAAGTTAACTTTGACCTATCCTATTTTTATTTTATTATGCACTCTATTATTTATTTATCGTTATTTTTCTATATGCTAACGTATTATATTTTAGTTTAAACGTTAACTTACTTCCACCTTCTCCGTCGTAGTTGGCAATCGGGTGATACGGAGTCGGAACCTGCATCTGGAAGAGCTATCCCAGTTAATGATGTCATCTTATCTACATAAATTTTACCACTGAAACTGATATGTGAAAATAAGAATGATCCATATTGGTGTTTTGTTTGATATATAAATTAATTGTAAAGATAATGACATGAATGAATTACTCTGTAAACTAATAAATTTGAACTTGTTACGTATAAGTATGTAAATGAGCAAAGTGCGGAAGTGTTTGTCACTCACGTATAAAAGATCGACACAATCAACAAGTTTTAAGGTGCTGAATTTCCAGACGTAAAATTGGCGAGTGACATTTGAGTTTTTGTAAAGATCGACGATTGTTTGAAGTTTGTATCGGAAGTGGAGGTAGTAGAATTTAGTATTATTTAAGGTTGTTCCTTGTGGATTTTGAATATTTGAATTAGATTAAATAAGTTTTGTTGTTTATTTCATTGTGCTTTATTTCGTTTAAATAAAACTTTTGCTAACACTTTTGTAAGTGTTTTGAGTCTAATAAATTTATAGTTTTATTATTTATTTAACCTGTTTGGAAGTTTATTCCAATTACTTAGTGTAAGTTCTGACATCGTTTTTTGTCCATTTTTACTGCTAACACTTAATCGGTACTTTTAGTGTAAGTTCCGATATTTGTTTTCGTTTCATCAGTTAGACGTTACGTTGTTGTTGGATTGTTTTATAATTACTTAGCATTAAGTTAGAGTTTAGTTAAAGACCTGAGCTCAGGCAGAACTCTGGAATTTGCAGAGTCGCTAGCCGTTAGGTTTAGCTTATAATTAGTTATGGATATTCATTCTAATCCGCGACTTTGCAAGAAGAAAAGTGTGAAAATGTGTGAATGAAGTTAAATTAAATATAAAAAAGGCAAACTCCACTTACAAGGGGAGGTTCAGACATTCGGGTCACCGATTTTTTTGAAATTGGCATATACTTGTAGTAGTCTCCTAGGACAGTATAATGTGTGAGCAATAAAGTGCACTACCCAAGCATTGTCGAGAAAATCACACAAGAAGTTTCGTATTGAGTTCATATATTCTAAAATTTAATTAACTTTCGAATGTGTCAGTAGCATAGTGGTTGAAGATTTGCTTTTATAATTGCATGATCGCTGGTTCAATTTTTAGCATTGACAATTTTTCTTTTCAGTAAATAGTTTATGTTGAAAGCACTGATAGACTGCAGTGTGTATTTGATATTTTTGAGTTTGATTTAAAATAATAAAGGTTTCCAATTTGATTTGAATAAAAGTTTGCATAGACATGAAAATTTAATGTTTAGTATGTTTAAAAAAGTTTTGATATTATGAATCTGTCTATGTTGGACACCTCTCTAAGTTGAACACATTTTGAAGGAACCAAAAATGTGTCCAACATAGAGAGGTTTTACTGTATCTGATTTGAGATTCATTTCTTTATTATAGATCAGGTAATTAGCAATTAAAATTACAAATATTGCAATAATTTCTTGCTGCAAATAAATTTTTTGTTTCCTTTTTCAATAAATAATAAAAAATAAATTGCTTACATACATATATTGAAATGTTTTATTAAATGCATATTGCTTGTAATAATAAATTGAATTATATTTTTTGAATATTTTATGGATTATCTGAGAAACTATTGCCCATAGTAATTAATTTCCTGATTAATCCAGTTAATTGGGAATCTACTGTATTTGTACCTCAGAACAAAAGCTTGGATGCAACAAAATTAATGAATTTTCATTATGTTTGAACATAAAAAGATGTTTATTGGATTAAAATGCCAACCAAGTACAACTTTCATGAATTTGATGTTGAAGTTGTACTATATAGTAAACCATGCTGGAACCATGGTTTGTTATAGAGGTATATAGAAATTTGTTTTAAAGTGGCAAAAAGCAGTTGAAAATAAAAGCACTTATGTGGTAAAATAGGATTTTGTTTCTGATTTTATAAGCGTATAATAGTGATGTGGAGTAGTGGCTCTTGACCTTTTAATTTTAAAAAACATTTGTAGAACACCAAAATCAATAACCTCTACATAAAGTGACTGTCTTCCAATTAACAATAAAAATATGCACACAATTCTTATCTTTTATTAGAGGAGGAGGAGGAAAACAAAGAGACAGAAAGCTGTACTCACAAGTTTAGTTTTAGAAAGTGAGATGAAAGGAGAGAAAGAGAGTGAGATGAAAGGAGAGTAAGAGGAAAAGTAAAAGGATCCTATCAGAAGAAGTTGATAGGTTATGAGGGAAATAGAGACAGTATTTGCCATTTATTAAAATTGATTTAAACAGTTTACAAATTATAGAGTTGCAAAGTATCATTAACAGAAATTTTAACAATAAAATAAGTGATTATAGTTAAGAAAATAAATAACAATTGATTAAATAAAATAAACAGTGATTTGATTGAAATAACGATTAAGATAGCAATTGATTATATAAATTAGAAATTTAAGGAAATAAATAACAATTGGTTAAATAAAATAATCAAACAATAACAGATGATTAAAATAACAATTGATTAAATAAATTAATAGAAATTTAAAGAATAAATGATGATTAAAATTAAGAAAATAGGATAATAATAAACATAATATGAAAGAAACTATTGAACAATTAACAATAAAAAAATTTTTTTAAAGGAGAAAAAAATTTTAAATTAGAAGTATGTCTATTGTTTTACTAGTTGAGAAGTCTTTTCTTTTTAGATTCCTAGTAACTATAACTTGATTTTTCTGTTTTAAATTTCTCTAACTTAATTGAAGGAAGTTTCATCTTGTTAGTTTAGATTTATTTCTTCAAATTTCAGTCCTTGTTTCCATCCTCTTTTATGATGACTAAGAACTGGTGTGGAGTGAGCACCATTAAAGTGAAAATGATGAAGCAGAGAATAAAATCGAAATGGATAATATCTTACTGTGGATAATATAATATAGATTTAATGTTTTTATACATGGAAAATCAACAGTAAGGATAATGGTGAACAGAACAATGGATTTAATTTCCACTGAAATCAGGAATAAGAGCTGTAGTCTTATTTTAAATATTTGTTAAGTGCTTTATGAATATTATCATCATCAATGACTTGGTTTAATTCATAAGGCCAATTATATCCTTTTAGAAGAACAGTTCTTTTGAGTTTATCTCTAACAAGGGGAGATTCAGATATTCGGGCCACCGATTTTTCTTAAATCGTGCACATTTTTGTAGTAGTCCCCTAGGACAATACAATGTGCAAACAATAAAGTGCACAACCCAAGCATTGTTGAGAAAATCAAGCGAGAAGTTTCGTGCTGAATTCATATATACTAGAATTCGAAAGTCAAAAAGATGGCCTAGTAGTGTAGTTGTTATTGTTTTACTTTCGTAATTCTGTGATCGCTGGTTCTATTATCGTTGTTAATTTTTTTTATTTTTATTATTTTTGTTTACATTGTTTTATTTAAATATAATTATTTATATTTTTTATTTGTTTTAAATATTTTATGTATATACTGAATTTTTGTCAAAAAATACACATTTTTTTTTTGTCAACAGATGATGCCACTTTCCATTCTATAAGAATATTTTTTTTCTGTCAACAGATGATGCCACTTTCCATTCTATAAGAATATTAAAAATTTTACTTTAAAGTTTTTAAAAAATTTTTAGTTTAAAAATTGTTCTACTGTGTAATAAGTTTGTAACTGAAGATGGTATCGTAGCATACCGAAAGCATTTTTACCATCTTTTAATAAATGTTGTTTTACTTATCTGCTGTTTTGTGCTTCGATAAGGTTGGATTTATTGAATATTAACTTGTAATAATTAACCATTAATACTAATTTATAATTGTTGATAATGGCATATTTATTGGCAAATGTTCCTCGAATTTTGAAATTTTTTTCCATGTTTCTTTAATAATTTACGAGAACCTTTTCTATGGAGTTTCCAAGTGCAATGATTTTTAGCTGGATTCGCTAATTTAATTTTTGTTTCGAATGAAATGAAATCATACATCTTTGGCTTCTTAACTGGCCTATATTGTTTGTTAATTGTGAATCAACTTCAACCTCGTGGAACTGATTTTGATAAACATTGTTTGGTTTTTATTACATTAAATGATTATTAGAGATTTTATCGACGAAAGTCATTCGGAATAGTTTTTGTTCTTTACAATTGCCGAGAAAAACAATTTTTAAATGCACAGCACTCATATTGCAGTCAGAAAGTTAGTATTTTTACAGAATAGAAAGTGGCGTCATCTATTTTACAGTCAGAAAGTTGGTATTTTTACAGAATAGAAAGTGGCGTCATCTATTGACAAAAAAATATAGAAACCATCATTTGATGATATAAACATATATAAAATATTTAAAACAAATAAAAAAATATAAATATATAAACATATATAAAATATTTAAAACAAATAAAAAAATATAAATAACTGTATTTATATAAAAACTATGCAGAGAAAATAATAAAATAAATAAAAATAAAAAAAAATTGTTAAAGCAAAGAATTGAACCAGCAGTCATTCAATTATAAAAGCAAATATTCAACCACTGCATTACTGGAATACTCAAACGATAATTAAATTTTATATTATTGAACTCAGTACAAAACTTCTCGACAATGCTTGAGTTGTGCACTTTATAGCTCACACATTATATTGTCCTAGAGGACTACTACAAGTATGCGGAATTTAAAAAAAATTGGTGACCCAATGTCTGAACTTCCCCTTGTAAGAGTTTTATAGAGTGGACAGTAGAAAAGAAAATGATTAACATCTTGAATTCCTTGTTCATAGTTACATTGCTCATTGTTTTTAATTCAAAACCTTTTAAAATAAGAGTTCAATCTATCATGTCACTTGAGAGAGAGATCATTGGGGATAAAATCTTTTTTTTTTTTTTTTTAAATTTACTAATATTAGGTATAAAAGAAAATGTATGTCTTCCAGTGGTGGAATTGACCCATTGTTCTTGACATTTTTCATTTATTAAGTTGTTTGTAAAGTTTTTTATAACTCTTATAGGGACTGTACTATATTTGATTGGATTAACTGAGTCAGCGGCTTTTTTGGGCTAAAAAATCGGCTTTTTCATTTCCTTCTATACTGGAATGACTGTGTATCCAATTGAAAAATATATTTTTGCCCCTGTTTGTGGAATACAATATTTCAAGTATTTCTTGCACTAAGAAGTATTTACTATTGAAGTTATTATTAGTTTGTTTGTCTGTAAAGATTTGATAATCCAAATAATCCTAACCAGCCAAACTTCCTCTAGTGGTTTATTTTTGAAATAACTGCCAAATTAATAATTATTTTTAATTTATCATGTTGATTTATGATTAGATTTGATAATTTCCTTGAAAAGTATTAAATTTGATAAATTGGAGAGCTCTTAAAATACCATAAAGTTTGCTTGTAAAATTGTACAATATGAACTAAGTTTAAAATAACCTTGATATAGAATAGTATTGTTTACATTGTGGGGGCGCTGTTGTATTCTGTCGGTGTTGGTGCGTATTTGGTTGGAGCTGTGTCTTATTGGGATATATAAGTAATACTGTTCTTTTTAAATTAAATTTACTAATCGTATTTATGTTATAAATATACTCTGTGATTTATGTAAGATGTTATTTAAATAGTTAAATCTAATGTTCTAAATTCATATAAACTGTAGCCGAATTCTGTATATTTAAAAGTGGGTTCGGAGAAGCTGGTACTGACGAGGGACTTGAATGTAGTCCGAAAGTGCTTTACCAAAATAAAATTTAACCTTGCTTAAGTGCTGTAAAGTTATATTATAACATAGTTTATGATCATTACTAAAGTAACAAAAATTTTTTTTAAATTTATATTCTAAAATTAAAATGACATCATATAATACCGAACAAATGACACTGAAATTAATATTAAACTTAACCTAAACTATATATTAGATGACTGATAATACTGTTGTTGTTAAATAAAATCGAATATTGTTTTTGCATTTTTTCGCACCAAATCCAAGCTTGGCTGACCATATTAGGTTCCACAGTGTTAATAATGTTATGACCATTGATTTTTTATCTATTATGTTAATAGTTTCTGTGATTTTATCTTTCAGTGGGTTATCTATTTTCTTAACTATCTTGGCATCATCCCAATTTACATCGGTGCCAAGTAGTAAAGAAGAAAATGAGTAATAGACATAACCTCGAGAACTTATTAAGTGATGAGTCCTTATACCCAATTCACATGGTACAAAGTAAGCGGGCTTAATTCTTAAACCGACTTATTTTAAGCCAGCTTTCAACAAACCGGATCTATTAGCTGTTCACACTAGTTAAACTAAACAGATTTATCTATAACCACCTTAAAACAATTATATCGTACCCTCGTGTTCAAACTTCTCTTTATAAATTATGCTGTTTGAAATTACAATTGAATTTTAATACAGTTTCTTGTAGTAAACAATTATTTTATTAAATTGAAGAAATAATATATAAGGTTTACTTTAGCATTATACTTAATCGCAAAATCGCTTATATTTTTTCTGATTGGCAACAGTTAATCTAGCAGATATAGGTCACGTGACTTGTCAGAATAGTTGCATTTTGCTCGATGTAATCATCAATAATCCCTCTCCAGAGATCAAGAAGTACAAGAACTTCTTCCTCAAACCAATTTTCTGTCCGTTTTTTACTTTTGAAAACTATTTTCCTTATTTAACACCATCCATTGCAGGTCCATCGATGACATCGTCCCATCGAGTTATATCATCCATGTTGAATTAAGTGAAGTAGCGAACCGCGTGGAGAGCTTGTAACATCACAAACCGACTTAAGCTTCTTCACAGAAGCAAATTAGGCTGAGTTGCTTTTTCAAAACTAAATCGGTTCAGTGTTAAACTGGTTCCGTTCACACCATAATTCTTAAACCGGTTTTAGTATTTAAGCCAGCTTAAAGTTTACCGTGTGAATAGGGTATTAGGTCTTACTTTAAAAAGGCAAAAACAAGATGAATTAACTATTATCTATTTAGATGTTAGCATTAAAATTGCCAATGGCAACTACATTATATTAGTGTTTAGAAAGAACACATACAGGCCATTTTATCAAGTCCACAGAAAAAGAACTGTGGTATTATAAAAGATTGGCATTTAGGACTTTGTTACAGAGAATATTGACAAACTGTATTAATCAAGATATGGTCAATGAAGAGCTCGAATGGGTACTCCACCAAAGGGAATTACATAGTTATAGTAAGAACACCATCCTTAAACTATGGGAAAAGATCGTACACAAAAATACTAGACAAGGTATCAATGACCATTGATTATTACCTGCTTGTACTCTAACTAATACTAATTCAACAAAAGCACTACACTGCAGTGGAGAATAATACATAACATTTATTTTCTAAGAACAAATGTTTTCGGCCATGGTTGCGGCCATCCTCAGGTTCAATAACTTAAGTGCGTACTGAGTTCTAGAATGTTACACTATATGAAAGATTGTTCTAAAAAATTTAAAATTAACGTTACAAGAACAAAAACTAAATAAAAATTTAGTTATTTAGTTTTTATTTAGTTTTTGTTCTTGTAACGTTAATTTTAAATTTTTTAAAACAATCTTTCATATAGTGTAACATTCTAGAACTCAGTACGCACTTAAGTTATTGAACCTGAGGATGGCCGCAACTATGGCCGAAAAGGGTTTGTTCTTAGAAAATAAATGTTATGTATTATTCTCCATTGCAATGTAGTGCTTTTGTTGAATGAGTATAAGGTATCAATGACAACAACAACACATACGATAATAAAATAACAATTTAAATTCAAGAATTATCTCTAAACAAAAAAAATTCCGACAGCATTACTAATAGTTGATCATCATCATAGTTCATGAAAAAATAAATAAGCTAATAATCGTTTTATAAAATTAAACAAATCTAAACATTAGAAAATATTATTTAACATAATTTATTCATCTGATAATAAGTGAAGTTACTAACCTTTATTAATACAATAAGACTATTACGAATCTGTACATAATCACCACTTTCCAAACAAATAACAAGTGCCTAAAAATAAATTTTCATTGAACAAACGATAAAGATTATAAATTTAAGAAATAAAATCGTAAATCCTCTTCTTACCTTTGTTATTTTAAAATGCCATTTATGACAAACATGCCTATAATTTTCATAATCAACGTGATCAGTGGCACTATCTGATGATTGTGTAGCTCCTCTAAATTTTGTCATAAAGCCAGGAAAATTTGCACATTCCTATTAAAAAAATGATGGATGATTTATTAGAAAAAATTAAACATTATCTTAACAAAAATAACTAAAATAATCATGACTTGGTTGCAAAAAATCAATCAATAATACTTTTTCAAAAATTGATTTGTCACTATGCCATCTCATAACAGTTTCTAACATAGCATACAGAAATCTTCCATAACGACTAGCTTCATTCTCTGTACATGCTGTCACAGTATATGTAATGTCACAAAATATCTGAAAATTGTAATAAATCAATTTAATATTAATAATAGTATTTTTTATTTTTATTATAAAATATTTAAAACAAATATATGAAAATTTGAATTCAATAATTTTCAAATTATAATATATGAATGCAATTTTTCTTAATGCTAAATAAATGAAGTAAAAAATTCATAATGTAAGAATTTCAGAATATTTAAAATACACTGAAACTATTATTGATTTGAAGTAGAAGCAAAAAAATAAAAATATCTAAAGGAATATATGAAAAATCTAAATCATTTCTGAAAATAAAACATTGAAAATACTGTCATACTTATTGCCTTAAATTTCTGTTTGTTTCAAATCAGACATTTCCTCACTTCTGCATTTGTTTTTTCAAATTTCTTACTCGGAAAATAAATATGCTTCTTATAAATAATAATTTAAAATATTAACTCTAAAATTTTTAAAATGAAAAAAATACAAGGGAAGTTTGGAAAGTAACTTTCAGTAATTTTTAGCAGTGAAACAGGTGGAAGATTGCATATATGCAGCAGTATAAAGTGATTCAGTATCTATCAAGCCATCATATTTTTAACTTATAGCTACTGACTTTAAACATGTAACCACGGATTTAGAATGAAGGAAATCGACAAAGATCCTACCAGCTGTGAAATGTGTGCAGTTATTTGTTTATTGTGCTACTTCTGGAAATTATGACAAAAGAAACTATCAGATCAGATACAATTAATTCTGAAGTGTTTTTGTGAGACACTACAAAAACGTTAAAGGACCATTTAAAATAAAAGGCTAGGTATGATAACTTCTGTGTCATCTTGCTGCATGACAACATGCATTTGTATATTCAAGAAATGCTTCAACATTTCAAATAGATTTGTTTGATCACCTGCCATACAATGCAGATCTTGATTCGAGAGGCTATCACATTTTATCACACACAAAAACACAGTTTGAGTACACAGTATCTCAAGAATGACAAGTAATTGAAAATGAAAATAAGGTATGTCTGAATTCACAGATGGCTAGTTTCATTGACAAAGGAATTGAAAACTTGTTCTCCAGTATAGCTTTGCACCAATAAGCAAAATAACTGATTACCAAACTTATTAATTGTATTTTTAAAGCTGATTAATAAGAGTTTAAAAATTAATAAGAGTTTAAAATTATTCATTGATTATCATTGAATGATAATCAGTGAGTGATATCATCAATAAATTAATAGATATTCTATTAATTTTCCTTAATGTAAATAAAAAATACTTATTTTTTTTTATAAAAAAAGATTACTGAAAGTAGCATTCATAAATCTTGGATTACAATGAAACTCATAAAATTTAAATACAGGTACTCCTCACTTAACAACTGGGTTTCGTTCTCACAACTCGGTTGTAGAACGAATTGGTCGGTAAGCGAAAAACTTGTTCCTATATTAAAAAATTGGAAACAAATTTCAAATTAAAAATTTATATCTTAATTATGCACAAAGTACAGTATTTTTCTTCAGTTTTTGGAACTACAAGTGTGGCGAAATTACAAACAAAAGTCATAAGCCAGTGATGCATATGAGCAAACACCAAATATTCCATTAAAAAATAGTTTTAAGCTCAGACGTAAGTTCGAGCAATCATTAAACAGATAGGTCGTTAAGTGAGGAGTACCTGTATATAAAAAGTTTTATTTCATAGGTTCTAAAAATATAAGTGATATATTAATTTTTTGAGCTATTTTTGATCTTGCCAACATTCTAAGCCACTAAACTAAACAGATAAATCAGACAGTTTAGCTATGTGACTGATATTTATTTTATATATTAAAGGTAAATTACAAATTTAAATTTAAAGAAATTTAAAACTGCTTACTATAAGTCTCACTAAAAACACATAAAACCAAAGCACTACAAGCAGTGAACTAAAATATTAACATTTATTATACAGTGGTAAAAACGCTTTCGGTATACCACGATACCATCCTCAGTTATGCATACATTAGAACAGTTTTTTAAAAAAATTCTAGAACAAAAAATAAAAATAATAACAGTTGTCATTCTTATATTCTGGCCGGAAAGAATCATAGAAAACAAAAACCTAAAAGGTTAAAAGGTTTTAAAAATATTAGAACAACATTAATAAATTTAGTAAAAATAATAATGTTATAATGTAAAAATAAAATAAATTAAATAAGGGAGAGGTTCTTCATCTGTTAAGGGTTAAGATACAAAATAGTCCATCTTGTTACAACTAAAAATAAATGGACGAAATAGATAAAAGGTTCTTTAGCTTAAAAGGGGTGGTTATTGCATCTAGTAATCGTATACTTCCACGCCTTCGATGTATTGTCCGCTAGCTGTGAATTAACCACTATTTTGTTTTCTTTTGCTTTTAAGATTTCAATTTTTTCTGTGATAAATAAATCTTTATGACCTTGTACTTTCTTAAAGATTTTGGCTTCATTCCACAAGATGTTAACATTTTTTTCATAAGCTCTTTGAGCCAATGCTGTCGTTAGATTTAATAATAATAATCTAACGACAGCATTGGCTCAAAGAACTTATGAAAAAAATGTTAGCATCTTGTGGAATGAAGCCAAAATATCTTTAAGAAAGTACAAGATCATAAAGATTTATTTATCACAGAAAAAATTGAAATCTTAAAAGCAAAAGAAAATGAAATAGTGGTTAATTCACAGCTAGCGGACAATACATAGAAGGCATCGAAGTATACGATTAATAGATGCAATAACCACCCCTTTTAAGCTAATGAACCTTTTATCTGTTTCGTCCATTTATTTTTAATTGTAACAAGATGGACTATTATTTTGTATCTTAACCCTTAATAGATGAAGAACCTCTTCCTTATTTAATTTATTTTATTTTTACATTATACCATCCTGAATGGTATCCTCATTTTGTCGTGATGGGATGGCTTGAGTGCTCCAGCAGCCCAGAGAGCTATGACGGCAGTAGAGTAGCTACTGGTAGGTCCAACCAAGCCACCAGTACCACCTACAGGCATAAATCTAGAAGATTTGATGGTTGTAAGAGTGGACTTCTGCATGCATAGGAGGAGGACCTTCAGACTGGATGCAGTACTGCGATGTGGAAGGCAACGGGAAATCACCACATTATATTTCCCTAGTATATCATCATGAAGGCAAACCAAAAGTTGGCCCTTAGTCCATGGCAGATTTTAAATGATCAGAGGGTGCTAAGAATCTCCACGAACACCGTCAAAATAGGTACTTGGAATGTGAGAAGCATGTTTGAAGCAGGGAAACTTAAAAATATTGTAAAAGAATTAAAAAGATTAGGTGTTGACATTTTAGGAATAAGTGACACCCGTTGGAAAATGAATGGAAATATCAAAACCGAAGATGACTCATTATTATATTATTCAGGAGGGGAAAAGAGCATGTATGGTGTGGCAGTTCTTATTAACAACAAAGATCTAATAAAATCGAAGCATGAATTCATTCCTATTTCCAATAGGGTCATGATGCTTAAAATTTATGCTAAACTAATTAACATAAATATCATTCAAATTTATGCCCCTACAGCTGACAAAGATGATGAAGAAGTTGAAAGTTTTTATAAAGAGATTGAACACCTTCTCAATGTCACCAAAAAAGAAGAAATAATGATAGTGATGAGAGACTTTAATGCTAAAATTGGTAAAGGAAGAGTGACAGATATTGTGGGCAACTTTGGTTTAGGACAAAGAAATGAAAGCGGAGATAGATTAATACAATTTTGTAATGAAAATGATTTGACAATTGCAAATACATGGTTCAAACTTCACCAAAGAAGGTTATATACATGGAAATCACCAAAAGACACCAAAGATAACATTATCCGAAACCAAATTGATTTCATAACAATAAATAAAAGATTTAGAAACAGCGTAATTAATACAAAAACATATCCAGGAGCAGATGTTAATTTTGACCATAACCCAATAGTTGCCAATTTAAAATTACGACTAAAAATCATTAAAAAGAAAAAAGTGCCTGGATATCAAAAGGTTGACTTCACAAAATTAAAAGATCCATTAATTGAATCACACATTAGGCATAAATTAGAAGATGACTTTTCAAATCTTGATAACCATGAAGATAATGAAATTTATCAGTTATGGGCGAACATTAAACAAATACTTGGAAAGACAGAAATTGAAGAGATTGGACCTCAAATTTATGAAAGAAAAAAGGGATGGATGACTGATGAGATTTTGGAATTGATGGAAGAACGTAGAAAGGTAAAAAACATAGATGAAACTAAATACACACAGTTACAAAACTAAATAAGAATGAAAATTAAAATTGCTAAAGAACAGTGGTACTCTGAAAAATGTAGAGAGATTGAAGAGCTCCAAAAGAATCATGATAGCCATAATATGCATAAGAAAATCAAGGAAATGACAGGTATAAATAGAAAGAAACAATATGGATATCTTATAAATAATAATGGGCAAATCGTGACAGAAGCTAAAATAAAATTATGGGAAGAATATATTACACAATTATTTGATGATGATAGAAATACAGACACAAATATGCCTTTAGATGACAAAAGACAAGATGGGATTTTGACCAGTGAAATGATAACAAAGGAGGAGGTAAAAAATGCGATCAAGGTAGCCAAAAATCTAAAAGCTTCAGGCCCGGATCAGATCAATTCTGAAATTTTAAAAATTATGGGTGAAAAAGGAATTGAAGCTTTAACCTTACTATTTAATAAAATATACAACAGTGGTGAATTTCCAGAAGACTGGCTTACATCCACATTTATTGCTCCCTTCCCAAGAAAGCTAATGCTAAAAAATGTAACGAATACAGAATAATCAGCTTAATGTCTAATGTGCTGAAAGTTTTTCTTAGAATTATCAATAAAAGAATAAAAAGGAAATGTGAGGAAAACATTGGTAACACACAGTTTGGCTTCAGAAAAGGTAGAGGAACAAGAGAAGCTTTGAGTGCACTGCAAATTTTAATTGAAAAATGTAGAGATAAGCAACAGGATGTTTACCTATGTTTAATAGATTTCGAAAAAGCGTTCAATAATGTGAAACATCCAACCAATTCTTTAGACATAATAGATGTCTAAAGAATTGGCTGGATCTTTGTCTAAACTTTCTGCTCCTGATTCTTCTATATAGCTTTCCAGGAAATCATCATAAATCCTTTTTTCCCTGATTACTACTTTCTTGGATTTATCCTCTCTTGTTAAAGTAGTAATCATGGAAAAAAAAATTTATGACGATTTCCTGGAAAGCTATATAGAAGAATCAGGAGCAGAAAGTTTAGACAAAAATCCAACCCATTCTTTAGACATGTAAGGATTCGGGACCCGCGCCCCATCCGCCCTTGTTTCGGCGCTGATCTTAATTATTACTTCATGTGTCTCCAGCCAATGGGTCAATGATGCTACGTTAAACAACAAGTGCTCCATTGTAAAATAATTTTTATTAATAATAGAAAAATTATAAACTTTACAAATACTTCGTAATACTAACACTTTGTTAGTTGCCTTAAAATACTTTGTTACTATTGGTCTTCCCAATAAATGAAAACAAAACTTTGTAAGGTGATTAATTTGTAGAGGTTCCCTGTCCTCGTCGAAAACATAGATAAACTGGGTACTCCAAAGGTTAGTCCACAACACAAATGACGTTAGTTCAATCCAGGACTTGGTTAGATAGATGATAACAAACAGCATAGACGGACACAGGCATAGGACAGGGAATGATGATGAAACGATGCGACGCACACCTTCAGATGATTGTAGAAGACCACATCTACTCCTCCTGTTGGTCGTTCTTTATACCATGATTAATTTACATAAATAACTTGTACATGTAAATGGAAATAAAATGATTTTAAACATTTTGTTATTATTAATTCTTCTTTTTTGTAGACACTTATTAATCTGTATTAAACGATGTTAATTCTATACGTTTTCTTATTCTTCACTAAGTTCTTTTATCCAGCGCATGCGCGCCATTACTCCAACGGTTATTTTTGAACATGGCGCCAACCACCTTAGACGTACTCGCTGGTTCAGGTAAGAATAATAGAATTTATCCAGTTTTTTCACTATCAATTTACTTCTTATTTCTGCCCCTCCTTTTTCTTTAGATCCTTACAGATAGAAAAGTCCTTAGATTCCTAAAAAAAAGAAGGAGTCCCAGACTTTATGAAAATCAAATGAGTACCAAACCCATCTTGCCCAAGGCTCTTTGTGTACGCCAAAACTTACAAAACTCCATTGACCTTCAAACCTATAGTGGAAAAATGCAGGTCTCCAACATACAATCTAGAGAAGAAGAAAGCCAAATGGATAAATATGAAGTTAAGCGGCTACCCGTACACAATACATCAACAGAAACATTCCTCCATAAACTTAAACAAGTACATTTGCAAGAGAACAAAGTCTTTACAACCTACGACTTTGAGAAACTGTTCCTTCAATAAATATTACTCCAACCTGCCTATGTTTATATAGATTCTTTTTGGAGAACTTGCCTGGTGAAAATGCAGAGGCAAGGCTATATAGAGAATTAGCAGATATACTTTGCCACAACTCCTTTAGATTTAGAAATAAATTCTACAAACAAACAAAAGGCGTACCAATTGGAAGCCCCCTTGGAATACTAGCTGAGCTCGTCCTCAGATCTCTTGAACAAACGAATCTCCAAGAAATCATAAGAGAAACTAACCTGTACTTAAGGTACATTGATGATTTATTTGTAATTTGGGATAGTAGAGAAAAAACAAAACCTCACAACTAAGTATATAGGAAACCGAGTAGTGCAACAATCATAATACCTGAATGGTCCAACAATAAGTGGAAACATAAGAGAGCAGCCATAAGATCATTAATATCAAGAGTGCTCATCCATTGCAGTGATGACAAATCACTAAAAAAAAGAAATTTGTCTGATAAAACAAGTAGCAAAAAATCACAGATATAAAGAGTGTTTAATAAATAAGTTAGTAAACAAGTTCAAAAGAAAAAGAAATGATAATATAGAAGTGAATTTAGACCAAAGAGAGCGTAAGAACAAAGAGGAAATTAACAAACAGGGAAATAAATACGCCGTAGTATCGGAAACATTGCGAGACTTTAAAACAATAAAAAAGATAATAAAGAAAGGAAACAAAAAACCCACGTTTAAAAGGCCGCAGATGATCTTTAACTTATTAAGGAATGTTAAAGACACCTACAACCAAGAAGAACATACAGGTGTATACAGCATACTATTACAAGAATTTACAAGAATTTTACATAGGTTCAACCTGCAGGAATCTAAAGGACAGAATATACACACAAGAGAGATACAAAGAATGAAAATTTCTCAACAGCCCTGGCTAGGAGAGCATATGAACATGATATAAGAATAAGATGGGAGGAAAGCAAAGTAACCAAGCAAGTAAATAACATAGACGAATTGTATACAGATATTCCTCACTTAACAACCTACCTGTTTAACGACTGCTCAAACTTACGTCCGAGCTTAAGACTATTTTTTTTAATGGAAAATTTGGTTTTTGCTCATACGCATCACTTACGACTTTTGTTTGTAATTTCCCTGCACTCGTAGATCCAAAAAAACTGAAGAAAAATACTGTACTTTGTGCATAATTAAGATATAAATTTTTAATTTGAAATTTGTTTCCAATATTTTAATATAGGAACAAATTTTTTGCTTACCGACTAATTCGTTCTATGACTGAGTCATGAGAACGAAACTCAGTCGTTGAGTGAGGAGCACCTGTACAGCTGAAGAGATCAAATATATAAAGGTAAGACTAACATGCTAGTTATTAATGACAGGTAAGTCGATATCATCACAAATCATGGAGGTATGCCTAGTAAAGTTTGTGGTCCGAATTTGTTTCCGGTTCTCTATGTAGTTCAACATCGAATACACTCTTCTACAGACTTCACAACATTACTTCAAATACACAAGTTTATTTACAACACAAAAAAGTATTTACAGTTATATACAAAGCAAAATATACTTAACAAAATGCACTTTAGAGAGTCTGAGTGACTCCACTCGTGATAAAAAGCAAACAAAATAGTTCTCCACGGGAGGATAGAAGTGTGAGCACACAGGAGAGAAAAACCTTCCCGATCTGCACGGAACGCCCCTGAAGTCCACCGCTGTCCAGTCCTCTTCTGTTCACTCTGGGATTTATCTCCCCAGAGAACCTCGATGGCAACTCTCTAATGTTGACCTCCACCGAACTTTAACCCAGAGCCCATCATGTCTGACCCGCTCCATCTGCTTTCTGTGCAATCTCTGCTCACTCTCTCTCTCTCTCTCTACACGTCTGTCTTCAGTGCTCACCACACCCTCACTGCCTGTGTCTTCCTTCCATTGTTTTTTTCTCTTTCCCATGGTCTCCCCCTTTTTTTTATTATATGCTCTTCCCCCTCTCTCCAGTTTGAAAACAAAACTATTAAAAAAATAGGGAGACAAAGCAACCGGGGAATAACATCCATTACAAGGCATACTTAGGGCACTATAACCCCTCCCTAAATTGGTTTAATTATCACACCCTTATTGACTGATGCCATTTACTTCCGGCAGCCTTCCACCAGGGAAGACCAGATATCCAAATCCCGACATGTCTTAAACGGAAACACCCACTGAAAAAATGGACATGTAAAGAACTGTAGCAAAGAACCAAAAAGGACTCTCCGGAGAGCAGAAAATTAATTGTTTTGATTATTTTCATTAATATATTATCATCATCTTTCATTATATTTTAGTTTTTTCATACAAATATATGTCACATACTCCCTTTGAAAAAATCCAGAAAGCACGTGTTAAGAACATGAAATGGAAATATTTTAAATATTTATTGAATAATCATATATTAACAACAAACAAACATGGTTGATATTTATTGAATTTTAAACTTTATGTTCTTTCCTATAGAGTTGTACATTATTATTCTAAATTAATATTCTTTGTTCCAAAAAAATGTTAGAATACTGTATAAGAGTTGATGATGGTGCATAAGCCGAAAGCACTACTTTGATTAAAGAAATTTTAATGATTTAGTGTAATTGGTGTGCTTATTAGTGCTAAATATTATTTCACAATTTAGTTAAGTACCATTCAAAGCAGTGTGTTACTTCGAGACTCATCATATAAAACACTTAACATTTATTTAAAGTGTACAATAAATTCAAAATTCGATACATATCATACAAATACAAACCATAAATAAAAAGAGAATTTTTAAATTTTTTCATCAAAGGTTTTTAAATTTTTTGGTCTCACTTGAGATGAGGCCAAAAAATTTTTAAAAACCTTCAATGGGGGATGAATAAAAATTTTAAAATCTTCGTCTATCAGAATACTATTATATATAAAATAGTTTATTTTGGCACAACTGCTTTGAGTGGTAGACAGGAGGGCTGTGAACTATCGAATACATTTGCAAAGTCGGGAATTAGAACGAATGCAACAATTCCAATTATAAGCTAAACCTAACAGCTAGAGACTCTGCAAATTCCAGAGTTCAGCCTGAGCTCAGGTCTTTTTCTAAGACGACTCTGCAAATTCCAGAGTTCGGCCTGAGCTCAGGTCTTAAACTAATTTCTACTTAAATATAATGTAATTTAAAAACAATTTGACACAACGTAACGTCAACTTGACGAAACAAAACTAAAATATCAGAACTTACACTGAAAGTACCAATTAAGTGTTAGCAGTAAAAAGAACAAAAAAAACTATAGCTTTTGCAAAAATTCCATGTTACAAATTCAATTAGGACAACTGATCCCACAGAAGAAATACTATTTTATCATCATTATTGTAGTCTTCAATATGTTAAGAGCTTAATATAAAAATAGGGAAATTAGATAAACATGATGTATACTGTTCAATTAGCATAATATTTCTAAAAAAATTATTTTAGTTGCATAAGCCTTTTTATTTGTATAAGATAAAGTTTGAAATAACATATGTTTGGATGTGACACACAAAACTGCTATCATCAATATGTAAATATGAGAAAATAAACACAGCACTAAGTAGCAGAAATAAGTTCAGTTATATTCAAATATAATTAAACCTGTTTCTGCTACTTAGTGCTATGCTTATTTTCCAATATTAGCATATATTAGTTTCAACTTTAAAAAATATGATAAATATAATTTTGTTATAATGGGACTATATCCAGATATTATTTAATGTAATTATACTGTAATTAGCTTGTCACATACAAACTTTTATCTTCATAAATAAGTAGACAAAAAATGGTCAAGAATACCATTTAAAAATTTAACTTATAGAAATATATTTTAAATTAATTTATCTCATCTGATTTCATTTTATATTCATCTTTAAATATCTTGATAAAACTATTTAAATTGTTTTTCAACAAATTTATATAAAATGAAAATATTCTATTATTGAATAAAATTTTTTAATCAATGAAATTCAAAAATTTTGAAATATGCTATGGAATATGTAGTTAAATTATAGATATAAAAATACATTTCTGTAAATTCTTGATTCATTATATTATTTTCTATTCATAGTGAGATAGTATTGAAGCATTGGATGCCTCTTAAGCAGAGGCCAGTGGCCTTACATTCTCAGTGATAGACGGAATCACACTACTAAAAAGAAAAGTATGACTGACAGTTGGAAAGAACCAACACTGCAAATTTATAGTCCTTCAGTAAGTTCTTTTATGTAAAAAATATCACACAGCCTTATCTCAGATAATTAAGTAATATATTTTTGAGTAACATCTTTTCAGAATATTCTATTAATATAAGAACTTTAAAAGATTCATTGTTAGTTTGTTCATATGAGACCTACCTCACCAATTAAAGGTTAAAATGCATCTTAGTAATAAGGAAGAATAAAGCATGTCAGTGATATTGGACTACTATACAGTTATGCTTCCCATATAAAATTTCAAAATTTTAAAAAATGTTTAATAAATATTTAATCAAATAAAAATAAAAATTATTCTATAAGTGATAGTCAGATTATCATGGAGATGGTTCTTTAAGTAGACAAGTTGTTGCCAAAAAATAATTCTTATATTGTATTTTATTAATAGTTCCATATAATCCTATCTTGAGAAAAACGATTTTTATGCAAAATGAAAGAATTTTAATGTTGTACAGTTAACACTAATGGAAACCTTCTCTCATACATTAGATTTTTGAGATTAGTAATTTTTATGATTATCTATTTTAATAAATTTAACAAAAATTGAATGCTTTACTATTGTATTAAAAATTTATTATTTATTATATTAAAAAATTTTTTAAATAAAATATTCACTTTAAATTGTTTAAAAAGTATACTACTGTATATGCAATTTGAGGAAATTGAGGATTGATGAATCTTATTATTTAATTATATTTTCGAAGAAAATCTTTAAAATATCGATTTTTTTTCAAAGAATAGTATCTTAAGTTAGGTAGGTTAAGCTGCCAGATCACACAAGGGATATACTATATCTGGCAGCAGCTACTTAATAGTTCATCACAGGCTGGCCAACACTCATGATCGGGTCAACCGGATGGTTGAAGGATGGGGTTCAATGGGCTGAACCCAAATAATGTCATAGACTCATGGAACTAACTTTGAGAAATGCCCCCAATGTTTTTAAAAATTTTTCTTCTCTAGACCCTCCAAGGTCTCACACTTCATTTGCTAAACACAACGAGTCAAAATGCTGGACATACAGGTCATTTGCTGAACAAATAATTTATTTTCATTTTTTGATGTATAACCTACGTACATTCAATCTTTTGAATTAGTATGTGCTTTATTATATATCCACATAGCTGATTTACATTTTGTTAGTGTACTATCGCTAATCTGCCTGTTAAAATATGCTTCTTTAGAAAATTTGTTTATTGTTGTGCACACTAAGTTTGATAGTGTCTCATTGTTCAGTGTACTTCGGTTGTCTGTCTTGATCCTTTTAATGACAGAAAAAACTGTTTCTGAATCAGATTTGAATTGGGGTAGTGTCAATACTAATATAGCAATCTTACTGAGATTTTTGAATTGTAGATTCCCAGATGGCTTCAATTGTTTTGAACGTAAAAACCATAGCAAATCCATCTTTAGTACATCTGTAGTTCCAGAATCACATTTGATGCTCATTTCAATATTGTGTGGAAGTGTTATGATTATGATTTTATAGTCAATAAATTCATCATATACTTCCTACCGACATCAATATTAAACTGTATAAGTTTAATGTTTACTAAATATTTTATCAAATTTATCGCCAATAACAAAAAAAAACAAAAAAATAAAACAGCCTAAAAGCGTGACATTTGACTGTCATGGGCGGGACGGTGGGATTCTTCAAGAAATGTGGGACTATCCCGCGAATCGCGTGACACTTGGAGGGTCTACTTTTCACATCAGTTATAACGAAAAATTTTTCTGGTTCCAATCATTTTGCTATAAACATATTTAACTGTATACATATCCCATTCCTTTAAAAAAGTTATGAGCCCTGGTGGTCTGCCAGTTCCTTCTCTGTTTAAATGAAATGCTTATGTCTAATTATCATAATTAATTATTATTTTAATTGTTTAGAATACAAATATTTTTCTTTACATTATATTTTTATAATACAATTTTAATTCTATATATTTTATAGTGTACAGTTACTTGAAAAAGTAGAAAAAATTCTTATTGTTAGGAAGTGGCCTGGGCCCCTCAATCTTCTACGAGCCTATAAAACGGCCTAAAAGCGTGACATTTGACTGTCGTGGGCGGGACGGTGGGATTCTTCAAGAAATGTGGGACTATCCCGCGAATCGCGTGACACTTGGAGGGTCTACTTTTCACATCAGTTATAACGAAAAATTTTTCTGGTTCCAATCATTTTGCTATAAACATATTTAACTGTATACATATCCCATTCCTTTAAAAAAGTTATGAGCCCTGGTGGTCTGCCAGTTCCTTCTCTGTTTAAATGAAATGCTTATGTCTAATTATCATAATTAATTATTATTTTAATTGTTTAGAATACAAATATTTTTCTTTACATTATATTTTTATAATACAATTTTAATTCTATATATTTTATAGTGTACAGTTACTTGAAAAAGTAGAAAAAATTCTTATTGTTAGGAAGTGGCCTGGGCCCCTCAATCTTCTACGAGCCACAGGAATTTGTCACAACTTACCCCCATCGTGGCACCCACTGGTCCCAAGTAGTACATTATAGTGAGGTATATCTGTATTGTTATGCTAATTTCAGAGATATCGAAACTACTATATATATTATATTATGTACTGTATGCTATAACTGAACCAACTGAGAATTTCTTATTTCAGAGATTTGAATGAAAATTAATATTATAAAACAAGAGTTTTTGGTGTAAACTCTGCCATCTTGAAATACTGCTGTAATATGTAAAATAATTACATGGTTTTACATTATATTTGTTGTTAGATCATTTTGCTACTAGAAAAAATCCCCAGTTCAAAGAACATAACAAAAAGCTCAGGAACCCGGCCAATACTATATGTTACGAATTATATTTTATTTTCAAAAGTAAATTCTACAAACATATAAGAGGAGTATCAACTGGAAGTCCTATGGCCAGCATACTTGCAGAGTTAGTTCTAAGACATATAGATAGGGCGGACTGTTAACTTTAGGGGCCCTGGGCTAACACTATTTTGGGGCCTATCTAATTAACCAAAATTAACCTAACACTGAGTGCTATGCTAACCTAACACCCTTTAGAATGAGTTAGACTCACACTCCCATTTTGACATTGCCACATTATTTGCATAATTGACAAATGACAAAGTATATTTTGATTTTACCAACTACTGACAGAGGTGATACAAGACAGACTCATATTTATTTATTGTCATTTAAAACATTGATATTTGATATTTTATTCAAATCCAATAGCATGGCAATCAATGATTTAAACTTTATTTTGATACGAAAAAAGTTATATAATTTACCGTATATACTCGTGTATAAGCCGAGGTTTTTTTCTCAAAAAAAATTTTTGAAGTGGGGGTCGGCTTATACACTGATCAAAAAAATCAACTTTTTTTTGCCTGGATAAATTGAAGTAATAAGCAAAACCATAACTTATTGAACGTATCTCCTGAAGACCAGGAAGGAAATTTTGCAATAATTCATTTAATACAAATACTGTTGAAAACTCTACACTGCCAAACTTTAAATACTAAATAAACAAATAACAGCTCTTAGGCAGGAAAACACTCTTTCAAAAAAGTTTATTATACTGTAGTAGTGCTTTCGATCGCAAACAATCCTCATCAGCTACAATACCTACATAGGTCTGAACAATTTAATCGAGAATATTCTGGATTGGAAAACATTAGCCATTCAGATGGAACCATTGTTACAGTCTAGTGACCCAGTAAGAGTGGATGAGCCTAGGTGGCATCTAGCTAGATCTATTAAGAAATCCAACAATGTTAAATTAAAGATACAAAAACAAAAAGTAAGAAAAGTAGAAGATTGGCTCAGTGATAACAACATTGATTGTGCGTGTGATGATAAGAGTAAAGCAATGGTCTTATTAAAAAGAGAAACTTATAATTCCTTCATAAATAAATTTCTCAATGAGAATAATTGTGTGCAGTTAGATCAGGATCCATCTGAAATATTGGACAAGGAGGTACAAAAAATACTTAGAAATGACAAGCTTCCGAACTTTTTGAGAGGAGCGTATATTAAGGCTCCAAAACTACCTAGATTATTCGCATTTATTAAAAGACATAAAAATCCTATAGAAGCCAGGCCTGTAGTGGAGAAGAGGTTCGCTCCTACATATTTGTTAGAGAGACGTAGAGCAAAATGGTGTCTTGTGAGAATGAAAGACTATAAATGGACTATTTCCTCATCAGTGCAACTAATAGACAAACTACTAGAAGTAGGACCATTGCCAGATGAAATTTTGACAGTTTATGATTTTAAAGCCTTATACCTGTCAATTAAGCTGGAATCAGCCTGTTTATATAGATTTTTCTTAGAACACCTCCCAGATAACCAGTGTGATCCAAGTCTAATTAGATCAATTTGTTAGCTAATCATACATAAGTCCTACTTCATGTTTAACAATAATTTCTATATTCAAACGTCAGGTGTTCCAATTGGAAGCCCTTTAGTGGGAGTCCTGGCAGAACTCATAGTGAGAAGCAAAGAAGAACTGGTTCAACCTAAGATTGCTCCTAGAATTAAGCTCTATAAAAGATACATAGACGATATTTTGATAATTTTTGAGAAATGTAACTATATAAACGATATAGATAGAAGATTGAGGGATGCAGCCCTTGGTCTAGTCCTAATTAAACAGAGAGAAAGTGAATCACAGATAGATTTCTTAGACATAAATATTAAATTTGAAGCAGGTGAGTATGCCTTGTCTATTTTCAGGAAAAACACTTATATACCTTTGTTCATTAAAGCAGATGCTAGAGAACCTTGGAGTTTTAAATTAGCTGCCTTCAGAGCCTTACTGAATAGAGCCTATACACATTGTACCACAACGGAGAATAGACAACAAGAAATAAATTGGATAGTACAGCAAGCAATAAAAACATGGATATAAAAAGAATACCATCAATAGACTTGTAAGAAAATTTTCTAAGACAAAACCTAATAAAAATAGCAACGAACAAACCAACGATAGACAAACGCATATGATGGACATTAACTCTATCTTTTTGAAATTTAAAAGAAAACTTGAAGAACTCTCAGGCCAAAAGATCATCTTTAATAGAAGGAATACCTTATTTAATCTTATTAGGAAATTTGTTTCTGAAAATTATATGTACAATGCTTGGAATAGAGGTCTTATATCTTGTGATAAAAAATTCTCTCCTGTTGTTTTTCTTAGCAATTGATAATTTGCATTCATTTTCTAATGATAATTTCTGTCATAATAGGATTATGACAATTTTTTGTTTTCTAAGTAAGAATTTTGATTTTTGGTTTCTTAGTAGTTAGTTCTAGTCAAATCAAGATAACTTTAAAGCTTTTTAATAGTAACAAAATTATTCTTGCTAAAGGACTGAAATATTATCTTAAACATTTATTTATAAGTTTTTTTTCTTTTAAGTATTAAATTGTGTAATATATTTTGTTAAATTTGAATGTAATATATAAATTTCTTTTAAGAAATTTTTATACACATCTGGTAGATATTCATCTCCTAAATTTTCATATCAATCTTATGCTTGTTTTATTGCAAATAATACTTTACTAAATATCCGAACACGGAAAGTATCAAATTGTATTAGTGACTTTTCTTCTGTCTAATTTTCTACTTCTTTCTAATTATTGGTTAGTAAATAGCAGAGCTATTCTGGAGCCTATCATAAGTTGCTCACATATATGAAAGCATTGGATAATTGTGAAGGATGCAATTGATATGTTTGGCTCAGTCTCCCTATTAAAAACTGGAGATGTGAGACATGTGGTTCATCCTAGATTTTCCAGATGTATATCTAACATACTTCCATATGACCAGCTGGCTTATTTTATTAGAAATTTCCATTAAGAAAATTCTGTTTTGTAGATTATGCTATAGTAACCAATTCTAATTAAAGATAGTTCTCAACTTAGAGTGAGATTCAGTTGAAATCATACAGGTTGTAAATTGATATTTTTATTAGTTCAAATTGCCTTTATCTATTGATTGCACATTACCAGTATTTATTATAGCACAATACAGCATTGTAGTAAACTTAATGAACATGAACCTAAAGAAACTAGATATACAATGGATGCTGCCAGTTTATCAGAACATTATGCATAGTTTTGTATCCATTGAATTACATTGATCAATCATAGGGCTTATCAATTGCATCATAGTTATAAATTGAGGATATTTTATTGAAGTAATTTTTGCCCTTGTTTATATATTTAAACAATAATATATCATAATTGAGCGAAAATATAGCACACTTGAATTCAGGAATGCATTATAATTTTTACATTTAAATTAATTGAAATTTTTATGCTCAATTTATAAGAATTTGATTTATGAGTATTCTTTAAAAATGAGTTATATCTAAACTAAGGTATTTATTAATATTTTTCATTCTTAAGTATAAATAAAAGAAAATTGTTCTAAACAAAAGAATTAATGTTAAATATCAAAATTATTGAAATAAAATTTTGTATGCATAACTTGCATATAGTTTATTTGAATATCTTTGGAATGCTGAATTTATGCATTTCATGAATTCATCAAGTTTTTCATAAGAATAATTTTGGTAAGATTTCTGTTTTTCTGAATTATCATGCAAATTAGTATTTACATACTTTCTTCAAAAAGCTCTTTAATCAGTCAAAATATTTTTATTATTCAAGTAATAATATATATCTTTTAAGGTCTCTTTAATTATTTACAAAATTCATTACATAATATCTAACTAATAGAATATATTCAAACTAACTCAAATACAATTATTGTATATACTCATGTACAAGCTGAAAAAATTTTTTCTGAAAAAAAATTTTGAAGAGAGCTTATATATGGGGTAATCAAAAATTGGAAAATTTTTTATAAGATTGTAAGATTCACCAGCTTAGTCATGCCTTTGTACCAACTTCATGATATGCCATATTTATTTTTAATAAAGTCATCATTTTATTGATTCTTTTGATTTCAAGGAATCCTCAATTGAAAGGAAGGATGGCTGAGAGCTTTCAAATTTTTATTAGAAAATCTAACAGATTTAATATTATCAATAAATTTGAACCTGACTCCATTAGCAAAGCATGGGCCTGGTATAATAAATATTGTTAACGATATTTTAGTATAATGTATATTTAATATTAGGCCTCTTAATTTAACCTTTTTCTTGCAATGTTTATCATAAATATAAGCATATTATATTAATCTTATAAGTAACTTGTTTTGTTACTGTATTTTAAATTAAAGTTTCTAATTCAACAGTTGCTATGACAACGGTAAAATATGTTTGCTTTATATTTTGGTTACTATGATGATAAGTTTTCGAAATGTTCTGTTCGAATCTGTGCAATTAGTGTATATTTGTACACAATATTGAGGAGGACCAGAACAGGCTGAAAGTGCATTAAAGGTATTTTTGCTCTTTTATGATTTAGTTGGTGTATTTATTACTCTCCTGTTTATTATATTGTCTTACATGAGGATTTTCTATAAAGCAGTGAAGTACAGTGGTGCCTCACAATTCGACACTAATCCGTTGCCGAAGTAATGTCGAATTAAGAAACTGTCAAATTGCGGGACAATATTTCCCATATAAGACTAAGTAAAATAGATTAATTCGTTACCGGTCCCCATCCCACTTTCCTAATGGGTGAGGTGAGAGAGATACACTATATTATTTATTTTATTATATGTGTTTTACTATTGTATAACACACTGAATTACAAAATGCACTACTTTATACACAACACACAATTTATTAGCCCTTGGATGTTGGAATGAAATCTTCCAGCAGACACCCTAGCACCTATAATCTTCTCTCTCTGTTGAGAAACATTGCCACAGTTGTCCTAGATATGCCATACTCGACTTACATTTTAATTGTTTTACCTTTCTGCACTTTATCTACAATTTTTTTCATTGTCTCTTTGCTCAGTCAAGTGTTCTTCTTTTCAGAATTATTCCTCTGGTCAGTTCTCTTTGAACCCTATCCTTACATTTCACTCAGAAAAGTGATGATAATTACAAAATTTTACTTTCTGAAAAATGTAGAATTGAAAATTAACACAAACAACACATCAAACACCAAAGTAGCCCAAAAAGAACTGACAAATAGCAAATGACATAAACTCCAAATTAGCCTAGAATTGAAAATTAACACAAACAACACGGGCAAACACCAAAGTAGTCCAAGAACTGACAAAAAAATAGGGCAAACACCAAAGTAGCCCAAAAAGAACTGACAAATAGCAAATGGCTGGCAAACACCAAAGTAGCCCAAAAAGAACTGACAAATAGCAAATGACTCACACATTTCCATGCATGCCACATGCGCCAACCTGCGAAATTCAAATGTTGAATTGCGAGACCAACAAATTGCGGGACGTTGAATTGCGAGGCACCACTGTAATTGTAAACTTATTATCAGTCTATAGTTAAATTGCACTCAAATGTTCTTGGAGCAAGTGCCATAGAGTTACCCTTAGAAATACTATGCTGATGTACTTTCAATCTTTCAGCTAAGTTTCTACTGTTGCTATGTGCTCTTCATGTAAATGAGAGGAAAAATTATAAGTTGGGATTCTATATATGCTGGAGTCTAAGGTCATGGCATAATTTATCATTTTGTAAGGTATTAAAAATGATTCGCTGATAATGATCTTTAAATAAATTCCTGTATAGATTATAGATGACATCAGATGCCATTTCTACTTTGATGAACCACTGTGTGGGTTAAAAATCTGAAATTTTTTAGATTTTGTTTATATAGAACGTCAGCATTCATTATAATGTATCACAACATTGTAACGACTAGGACAATAAAATTATTTAAAATTGCAATAAAATGAATGATTTTTTTCTTAGTTTATTGATTTATGTGTTATTTTAAATTTTTATTTCATACTTTAGGTATTATTTTGTGATTAATTGCAGATAATTTTTCCTTTGAGAAAAAATAGAACCAGTTGTTAATTATTATGAATGAGACTGATGATGAGATCAGAAATGTTTGATTATGAATTGAAGTTAAATGAAAGGTAGTCTATAAGTTAGCTTTATAAGTTTATGGTATAATCAGATATATTCAGCTCCAAAACAGCAAAAACTGTTTAAGAATATAAATTCTATACATAAATTCTATACATTTGTGTTGTTAGAGTTTTGAGCTGATTGCCTATGCCTATGTTTTCTATGCCTAATCTTGTAATCAAAAATGTTTCTCTACATTTTCAACTACAAAATAAGAGAAAATAAATTTATGTTTTGGAGATGATTCTTACAGCTTATTACAATACTAAAATTAAAGGTTCTGTCTCTTTAATGATTAACATATTTTTTACATGCTATAGGAATAATAATTTACAATCCATAACATTAACATAAAATCCAAACTAGCTTATTGGACCTTAAAAGAATATTAAAGATCTTTAAAGTCCAATAAGTTAGTTAATTAATTTAGGACTTACAAGTTAGTTGTTAATTTAGGCAGCCATTCTCGTGGATTGTAGTAAATTAATGCAAAGCAAGTTTACCATAGAGTAGTGACATCATTAGTTACAGCAAAGTAGTGTTTTTTACATGAATTGCTATTCTCGTTGTATGCTACAGCTGTTTTGAGGGCAATAGCAACAGTGGCCTGCCAATATAATTACCACACCCCTAATTTGTTCTATTATCCAATAAGTATTAGTCAAAAAACCAAGACGGCTGAAAGTGAAAACAAAAGGCAACATCTTCCAAACTTTTTGACATATGAAATAGAGATAATTACAGAGGTTATATAATGAAAATTTATTTATTTTCATAACTAATTGTGAGTGTCTATTAAGTGGAAAGCTGATATAAGACAAAAAATAACTGATAATTGAATTAGTTACACATTCAATGTTTCCGCTAACAGAAGACTGGTTGAAACCATTGAAAATGTTTTCAATGGAATGTTTGAAACCTCTTGTTTCATAAAAATTCATAGTATTTAGCACTTGTTCTTCAACAGTCAAGGTGGTTCCTATTTTATGTCTCTCTTCTAAATCTGGTTGTAATTTTTCTATTATATTATGTATTAGATACTTGTTAATACAATAGCTTTCAATAAAAAGTCCTAGCGAAATGTCAAACAGATTCTGTGATATCGAAACACTCTCTCACATTTAAATACTTTGTTTTCAGCTTCAAACAACAAAAATAAATCTATGACATCCATCTTACTTTCTGCTACAAATGATATACGGCAGTTCTCAGAAATAGGTTTACCATGCTAACATCACATAAACTACTCCATACACCAGGGGTGGGCAATTATTTTCTGCCATGGGCTAGATAAACAATCTTTAGGCTGAAGCGGGCCGTATAAAAATTGAAAAATACCTAAGGACGAATTTAACCTTACGGCACTGTAATTATGTAATTATTAATTATTATTATGTAATTATGTAATGAAATTACTGATGATAACATTAGCTGCTCCATTAATAATTAATAAAAACTACTTTGACATAAAATGACTATTCATGTTCAAGCAAGATTGATTCTTACACAAACATATTTCTCTCACCATCACACGTGACAAGAATAATGGTTGTGCCAATTTATTTGCACATGTTTTTGTCAATCTTGCTAACGTGTGGCCAGTTTTGTGATATTTACACAAAGAGTATATTCGTGTATCAATATTATTTTAAATATATACTTTTCTTGTGTATTTTTTTAGTTTTTGTTTGTATGCAAAGAGTTCAAATGAATTCGTAGAAACTATTTTTTTTCATTAGAAACATTAGAAAATAATTTATCCTATGAATTAATAAATTCAGATAATTTTCTTTAAAAACATAATTATTTATCCAACTGACTGATTGCTAACAACCTATTATATCAGAATGTTACCAAAATATTAGACATCTACATAATTAATTTTGTAAAAACAAATTAATGTGAATGGTAAAATTTACTATAGTTCATGGTTAATAATAATATCAAAATTTACTATAGTTCATGGTTAATAATAATATCAAAATTTGGAGTAACTCGGTAGTTTACATATACAGTAGCGACAGCATCCATTATTTTATATTACAAAGTATCCATTATTTTATTTTTTCTTTTTAAGTTGAATTTTACAAATGTGGGCCTTGAAACTTAAAATGTTCTAGTTTATGCGGCGGGCTGTATAAGATGCCTTTGTGGGCCGCCTTTTGCCCACTCCTGCTATACACCATCAAAATAGGATTAAGAGAATAGTTAAACTTATAATCTGTTAGGCTCTACCCTCAAGGTAACTACTTTGTAGTACTAGGACCATGAGAATGGCTGCCTTAGTTCATAATATTAACAAAAGGCAAAAAAGCCATTGGAGTCTGTTGTGCAGTTTGGATTCAATTTGAGCTGATATCATTAGAGTGACATCACTAGACTAAAAGAGCAAACTTATAAATTAATAAGTTACAAATATTGTAAACTGAAAATTAACAAGTTTGTATATTATATTTATTATTATTATATATAAATCAGTTCATTAATCGGGGCTGTTGAGTTGGACACATTCTCTGACTCAGACTCCTCAGTTTTAAAATCTGATTCCAACTCCTTCACAAAAGGATAATATGCATTGAAAATAGTAAACATACTAAAATGGTAAATGATACCATAAAGGATTTCATCAATACTTTATGAATCATAAGGCTACTTTTTAGACCAAGGCTTTTTTTGGCTGGTATAAGTCAATTAGTGTCAATACAATATATATTCGTGTATAAGCCGAGGTTATTTCTCAAAAGAAGATTTCTGAAGTGGGGGGTCAGCTTATACACAGATCAAAAAAATCAACTCTTTTTTTTGGCTGGAGAAATTGAAGTAATAAGCAAAACCATAATTTATAAATGTAATAATGAATGAGAGTTAGTTCATAACTCTCATTCATTATTACATGACTGACTTTAAAGAACCATTGCCAACTTTTTATTTTTTTATGGACAAATATTAAAATATTTTTATTAGTCGAAGTTCAACATAAAAATACAAAATAAAAATTTTTAAAAGATGAAAAACATAATTAGGTACCTCTTATTTATTTTTGCAAGATAAGCGGCTTTGGTGGCAATTAGAATTACAAAAGATGTTCATTTTGCACAAACATAATTTAGATACACAAAGCTTCATGCATTGAAAGCTAGCTTAGCCCTCTGTACATTTCACTGGCATGGATTGCAGCTTTTCTCAATGAGATTTGTTTATCCTGGCAGATATTATCTAAAGAAAGAAATTTCTGCTGGCAAATATCAAACTCTGATCGGAAATACATTAGAAATGAAGACTTTTCTTTTAACTGTTTGCCACTTTGGATTTTGACTAGGAAAATCTAGAAATTCTGGTCTTTGAATAAGAAATGTTCGGCATATAGAGTTCGGCCTAGGAAATACTAGAACATCCGACCAGCGTTAGGATGTTCTCGTTTTCACTAGGAAATTCTGAAAATATGTCACAGGACAAACCCGAATTCAGGAAATATTTCCTGAATTCCGGTTTGTCCTGTAACATATATACGTTTTTTGTGTTCCTATGGTATCATTTACATATTATACTTTGCACATCACCACCATGACATCAGGAGGTTTTCAGGATTATTGTCATTAATTATGCTCATCTTTGCTTTTTGTTTTTCTACTTCCAAGGCCTCAGCTATGTTGCCACCTAGATTGTTCGTGACATTCCTTATTATTCTTGTTCCATCCCACTCTATATTTACGTCCTCTTCATAGGCTTTAGCCACCAGGGCAGTATTTAGCTTAGTTTTATTTGTATTTTTATATATGTTTTCTTATTTGTACCTCTCTGAGACATATAAATTGACGGGTTTTTTGTAACTTTTCTCGTTAATTTATATTTTGTATTTGTTTTATTTTTAATAATAAAACTTTTGATTAATTAATTAAATAAAAGTATTTAGCTTAGCCATTCTTATGTCTTTTTTTTGCAAATTGATCTATAAAATCTCATTAAATTATATCTCTATCGTATTCTTCAATCTTGGACACTTTAATGTCCAATGTTTTAATGTGTTAATAAGTTTTAATGAAATATGTTTATCTTGTATTTTATTTCCTGTTTTAAATAAATATGTTTTTTGTTTTATGTGTGTTTCTGAATCAATTTGCCTATCCTGGACCCCTGTATCACTTACTCACAATCTTATATGAAATTACAATAATTTTTCGATAAGCATTTTTTCCAGCCATCTGCTGTGGGATCCTCACACATGGATGCATAAGTCTTTGCATCCATGTGTGAGGATCCATTTATGTTAAATTTTCATAAAATGCAAATGAAATATTCATTAAACAATTCATGTTTGCAAAAAATATTATTAATGGTCTTTAATTTTCATATATATGTTTAAGGGTTTAAGATATGCTCACAAATTTCATTTAGCCTTTAGGTTCACTAAATCTAATGTAGTTCATATATATCAAATTTAAATATTGTTGGACAAATGCAGTTTTTGATTTATGTGAAAATTTTTGGAACAAATTAATCATGTAATATCATTACAGCATTCAAAGCAGGGAGATTATTGACGGTATATAAAATAACATTACAGTTATATATCAAAAATATTTATTTGGTTTATATTTGAAGTGCTTTTACTAAGTTACAACCCTCATCAGTGCTACATCCCAATACAAAATACAATAAATTAAATAAAGAATAAAAGGATACCGTATATACTCGTGTATAAGACTCGTGTCAAAAAAAAATTTATGAAGTGGGGAGTCGGTTTATACACGGATCAAAAAAAATCAGTTTTTTTTTTGGCTGGAGAAATTGAAGTAATAAATAAAACCATACCTGCATTTATATATCGTAATCAGATAGGTGACACCACGCTGCCAGATACGATGCAACGCGAAAACTCCACAATCAATCAAGAATCAGTACAATTGTCACCTTACCGAAGCACAGCGAAAGTAACACACATCGAAAGGGGGCTGAAACACACAAAAAATTCCTAATAGACCAGGGGTCAAAGGTCAAACGTTTACAAGATATAGACACATTGCCTAAAGACCAGGAAGGAAATTTTTTAATAATTCATTTAATATGATACCAAGTAAAATTTTATCTTACCCCGATGCAATTGAGCGCGGGCTTATCACAGATCAAAAAATCAATTTTTGTTTTGGCTGGAGAAATTTGAAGTAATAAGCAAAACCATAACTTATTGAACGTATCTCCCAAAGACCAGGAAGAAATTTTTGCAATAATTCATTTAATACGATACCAGATAAAATTTTATTTTGCCTCGATGTGATCGAGCGTGTCGCACCGCCGACTCAAAACCTGCGTCTATATACCATAATCAGATAAGCGACGCCGCACTGCCCTATACGACGTGATGCGAAAACTCGACAATCAATCAAGAATCTTACCCAGGATTCATATTTGAGTGAAAAAAATTTATAGAGTACATCACGCCGCCGACTCCAACCTGCATCTATATATCGTAATCAGAAAGGTGACGCCGCGCTGCCCGATACAATGCGAAGTGAAAACTTGACAATCAATCAAGAATCTTATCTAGGATTCATATTTGGGAAAAAAATATATTTATTTTTCATTATTATTAATTAAGAATGTTTTAGATTCATATTTGAGTGAAAAAAATATATTTATTTTTCATTATTATTAATTAAGAATGTTTTAACCATTCACTAGTAATCAATAAATACATCGATGATTTAATTAAAGTTGATTAAAAAGTAACTAAAATAACGAAAAAATAATAATTATTTAAAATCTGTGTTGAAAAACTTGTACCCAAGAATCTTACCTAGGATTCATATTTGAGTGAAAAAATATATTTATTTTTCATTATTATCACCGTCGACTCCAACCTGTGTCTATATATCGTAATCAGATAGGCGACGCTGCACTGCCCGATACGGCACGACACGAAAACTTGACAATCAATCAAGAATCTTACCTAGAATTCATATTTGAGTGAAAATATATATTGGCAACATAGAGTTTACGCGCCAAAATTCATTTCACAGTTGAAAAATCATTTGACATTTTTCGGCTAAGGAATTTTATCCTCCTTTTTCAAGTAAGCTCTTTTCTTTATAAATTATTAACAATATTAAGAAATAAGTTCTTAAATAGTACAAGAAGAAATATAAGATTTATAATATAATAATAATAAATTTTGGACGTCTGCTCAGCCGTCAGCGCGGTATAGTCATTTGAGGCTCCACTGAGCTGCTACTGTCATGGCGGCGACCCGGCGGTAGACGAGGCAGGTATTTTAATTTAGCCTGTTTTTTTAATTTTTTACTTTGGATTTTTTTGTGCATGCACCATTATCGGAAGTCAGATTAAGCCCCCCCGATGACGTCATTTCCGGTCCAGTGCCAAAATTTTAGCTCCTACGGCAAGTGTAGCGATTCTGCACAATTACCAAGATTTTTTTTCATTTTAAATTATCTTTATAGCTTTTTATTATTTAATAAGATAATTGAATATACAATATCTTTTATGATTTACAATGATCACCAATATTACAGTATCATATTTATATAAAAGTAGGGCGAATTCCAAATCTCAACAGACTAATCAGTGATGAGTGATCAGAATCAATCAGCAAGAAACTTGTCTGATTAACTCAACACTGATTGGCTTGATCACTCATCACTGATATATCTGTTGAGATTTGGAATTCGCCCGTACTGTGCCGATAGCATTTAAAAATGGCGGACGTTCAATCTCCAAGGTTTGAATCTAATAACTTTTGAAATACAGTATTTGATTGAATCTTATAAAATTTAGCAGGATGGTCAGACTGTTAAGGTGGAATTTGAATTAAGATTAATTAATAGATTTAGATTTTTAATTTATAGAATTTTTTCGCTTAAAAATACCGAATATTCAATCTTGTAACTTTGTTAATGACTACATACTATTTAATTGATTTTTATAATACTCAACATTTAAATTATATCATTGAGGATGATTATTGATAACATATATCCCATCAAAAACAAAAATGTGAAAAATGGGCCAAGTTCTGTTCTACCAGTTTATTTGGCCACCAAAGAGGTAGAGATCTAAAAGAAGTGCCAAGTTCCATTTAAACCCAAATGTCGAAAAATGAGATTTAAACACTGAAATAAATTCAATAAAGCGTCACATTTTCAGACTTGACAAGTTTTAATATCTATGATAGCTGGATAATAACTTAATATAGCTCAAAAACTTGCCAAGTAAAAGCCTGAAAATGATACTGTATTGAATTTATTTCAGTATGTAAATTTCATTTTTCGACATTGGGGTTGGAATGGAACTTGGCAACTGTTTTAGATCTCTACTCTTTTGGTGGCCAAAGAAACTGGTAACCTGAAAATGATACTGTATTGAATTGATTTCAGTATGTAAATTTCATTTTTCGACATGGAAACTTGGCAACTGAATCGGCATGGAAACTTGGCAACTGAACTGATCGGAATGGAACTTGGCAACTGTTTTAGATCTCTACTCTTTTGGTGGCCAAAGAAACTGGTAGAATAGAATTTGGCCCATTTTTTTTCACATTTTTGTTTTTGGTGGGATATCAGTACTTTTTGCTAAGTTGTTATTTTGATTAAACACGCTAAATAAATAATAATCTATGATGGTTATATAATTTTTCGCAGTATGTCATTTTTTCCGTTTAACCGATGTTTATGAATTATTCGTTTCGTATTAATAGTGTTTTAATACAGATGATAAAGTATGTTTTCGGCCGGAACCACGAAAATATTTCGTAATAACCGATATATTCATTATATTTACCAATATATTCATTAAAAAAGATTGTTGTATAGGCTACGCCGCGCTGACAGATGCGACGCGCTCAATCGCTTGCGGTGAAGTAAATAAGTCACAAAATAATTGAAAAATTAGCATTTTCATAATTTTTCCCTTACTTGTATCATAAGACCTATACTTATGCTAAATCTCAAATTTCTACGTCTACGGGAAGCACTATATAATTTTGATGAATGAGTCAATGCCCACATTTGTGATTTTCTGGGGCCTCTAGCTCCTAGATACTTCGATATTAAAACTTGAAATTTTTAAAGGATCGTGAGGGAATAAAGCTTACAACATATTCAATTTTCGTTTTACTAGCTTAATCGGAAGTTAAGTTATGGAGATGGCAAGTATGGCTTAAGGTGTGCGCCGCGCGAACTTCATTTTGGATTTAAATCTTCATATAATAATTTCTGCTGAACATCTTCGATTTTATATTAGAAAGATTACATTGTATGTAAATATCAAACGTTTTATTATGCTTCTACCTAATAATTTTTAAAACTTACTGCTTGACTTATAATATCTAACAACTGTTATCAGAATATATTAAGTTAATCTGCCCTTTAAAAACTAAACAGGAAAAAAAGACGATAAAAATTTTTAATTTTTGACTTCGTCTCGGTAGAAATTTAATGTTTCCATGCTTTATCGTAGATAGATTAAAATTGAGATAAGTATTAATAACAAGTTAAAATATTCTACAAGTTATCCATTTCTGTTTGGCTTATAGAAATATTTTAGAAAATGATTTAGAAAAATATTTATTTATCAAAAATATACAACAGATTTAACTATAACTATTTATAGATTACTTTACAATCAATGTTAATGTTATTGGATTAATTGAATAGATTAGTTTAAATGGTGTAAAACAGAACAAAATTCTTTTACTTAATTATAGAAGTGTTATTAATTTTAATTTTAAATATTTTTAGATACATGTAGTGGTTACAATTTCAAAAAATTTATTTTTACTTTCAGCGTTGTTTTCGTTGGTTGCGTGGCTGGAGGAGGAGGACGACGACCGAGAGTGTGACCTCAGTCGACCGAATATTTTTACTTTCAGCGTTGTTTCCGTTGGTTGCGTGGCTGGAGGAGGAGGACGACGACCGAGAGTGTGACCTCAGTCGACCGTCGAGGGTGGATCGTCGTGGAGAGGCCCGTGTTCAGGTTACCTCCAGTGTGCTTCCCAGTGGCTGACTCCGACCCCCGGGGAGGGATGGAGGGTGTTAGGCCTTTCAGCAGGGTTAGGGGGCCCGGTGCCGTCTCTTGGGAGATCCTGTCGAGGATGCGAAGTCCAGACCTTTTGCGTTTTGGGGGTTGCAGTCTGGCTCGTGTGACTGCCGGTGGTCGGACTTGTCAGGATAGCTTTCGAGAACTGTGGGTGCGTACCGATTACTTCGAGCCTGTGGTAATCGATACGCATTTACAGATTCTGGAAAACATTCCTGATTGTCTCGTGGACGAGGAGTCCGTAAGTGAAGATCTCCCCCCTCGGAGAAGCCTCTTTAGAAGGATTTTCAACTGTTTGGGTTGAAAATCCTTCTAAAAGCCCTGGGGAAGAGGTAAGTATGCTAGGACTTGACAAATGGCCGAGTATTTAACATCATTACATTCTTTTAATAATAATTTTATACAGTGTTGCAGATGAACGAATAAGCGACAATACCAGCGCTGTACGATCTCCATCAACATCAGGATGACCGTTTTCAACAGAAATATCTGCAAAGAGTAATTACATCATTCTTTGTTTAGTATTGCCTTCAACATTACATACAATTCTAACTTACTTGTTTCTTTTTTTACAGAACATCATACTCGGCCATTACAGTACTGTCTTTTCTTCACGATCTAGTTGACATGTTTACCGATCATCCTTAATGACAAGACTTTTTACCTACCGGGTGTCGACTGTTTACCCATCCCAAAAATGACTATTGGATTTGACTGGAATTGACAACGAAGGCAGGGCGTGGCCCACTTCGTTTTGTTTTACCGATTATGTCTTTCTTTGTACATAGTTTTAGGTTTAAGTTGTAAATAGTATTAGTTTGTAAGTTTGTATATAGCATTAGTTTTTAAGTATTTTTCTTTTTCCTGGCTACGACTTTTACACCGTACACTAGTGACATAGACACGACAATCTGTTAGACACTTGACAAACACCAACTTTACCGCGGACTGACTCTTTCACCTTACCCGAGGATGACTACCGGACTTGACTTTGGAGTTGACAAGATGTGACAGCCAGTCGGGCATGGCTCGGCTGGCTTTTTTTTTTACTCGGACATGACAAGCCCAGTTTTTTTCCTTCATCGTCAAGCTGTCTGGCGTTGAGGGGGTTTCTGGGAAACCAAAAAAACCCCACAGAACTGGGTGTCGCCTTGACGTGGCTCTGTGGCTTACGGAAAGAAATTTATTGTCCTTGGATAACTTTCTTTCCAACTAAGAACACCCGACAGTTTAATATTAAAAACAAATACAATATTTTACTTGTTTGTATCTTATAGCCGTCTAGTTAATCCAACGAAAGTGAAATTTCGAATAACAAATCCGTTTTTGATTATCAAATTGCTAATTTGTTTTTGTTTTTTTAATAAAAGCTTTGTTTACATATATTTTTTAAAAATGATGAATATTTTGAATACAATTTTGACAAATCTTTGGGAAACCAAAATAGATGAAAATGATAAAGTTACAGAAGAAACACGAAATGTATAAAACTAATTCTATTAGATATCATTTTTAATTGATTCTTAATTCTAATTATGCCCATATTATCTGTAAACATATGAGAAGAGGAGCAGAGATAAATATGTAAAAAAAATAAGTCATTTGGAAAGAAAGAAGGAATTGAAAGTGTGATAAGATACTGAACAGTAAAATAATTTTTCTGCCATTGATAATTCTTATAAAAACTAATTTAATATATCTTAGAATATCTTAGTAAATTTTTCGTTATCTAAGTCTAATCTCGCAACATTGAATAGCTAGATTGATCTTGCAATATTTTGTATAAAGATATCATAGGCCATAGATTCATAATTATAATATTATTTTAATCTATCCTAAACCGATTTTGTTATTTTCAAGACCGAATTTACCATAAAACAATATATGATATTAAACTTTAAATATTTAGCAAAGTTTATTAAGCTTTCTTTAACTTAGAGAGAATTTTTTAAAAATATTTAATCTGAAAAAACGCATAAATTAAAAAATACGTAAGTTCATTGAATTTTATGGTTTCAAAATACGTCTTCATTTTGTTTCTTTAACTTAGAGAGAATTTTTTAAATATATTTAATCTGAAAAAAAAACGCTTAAATTAAAAAATACGTAAGTTCATTGAATTTTATGGTTTCAAAATACGTCTTCATTTTGGATCGTTAAGATAGTTCGATAGAAACAATCAATACCCTGACTGTTTTTGTCAAGATTTTATTCAATCACAAAACCTGTATTTCATCGATAAACTTCCTTTTCGAAGTGTGGTACTCGAAACCTCATCCTCCATGGTGAGTTATAACTCGTCTTAGAGAATGAGAGTTTAATTCGGAATCGAATATTCAATATGCCAAATTATAAATTATGCTTATATATCAAAGAAACCTAAAACTTTGTTGTATGCGGGAGAATTGGACATTTTAGAATAAAAAGAATATGAAGATCAGTATGATTCTTGTCAGAATTGATGTCTGAGTGCTGTTCTTCATATAAAGGCTACGGGGCAATTATTTTGCTCATAAAAATGTACACGGCTCTCATCTACTATTGCAACTGTATTTCTCTGCAGATGGGGCATAAGTCCTATTTTGCCTTCAAATTTTTTAAACAGTTATATATGATTTTGATTATCATAATCTTTATTGAATAGTGGAAGATCTGATTGATAACAAATAATAATTTGATGTATATTTTATTAATTTACTGTTACTTAATTCTGTGTTGGAAAATATTTTTTTGATGGGAGTTTGAAAAATGACTTATGGCCAATAACTATCTTATTAATTGCTCTTATAATGGCTATTATTTGTATTATTATATTTATATACATTTTTGTAATTAATATAGTTATTCTATATTGTAGTAAAAAATAAAACATGATGTATTATGTTAACATTTTCTGTTTGATGTTTTTATCCTTAAGTTCGTTATCTTGCTTCGCGTTTATGATTTATCTGAAAAATCTAACAAAGAAATTGCCAATCAATATTTCGGACATTTTACAGCAGCCTTGTTTCAAACAAATACCATTTTTAATCTTCAAAACTATATTAGATCTGTGACGATTATTATTATTATTATTATTATAGGTTTTAAACTTTAGTTTATAGAAATGTTTGTGGGAAAAAGTCCGATTATAATGAACGACTGGATTTTAAAACTGTTATTGCTTATTAGGAAGAAATATTTTTTCTATTAAATGAGGGCATTTACGAAGTCCAATGTTCTCATCTATTCGAACTTTTTTCCGCAAATATTCCTTTCATATGAATAAATGTTGTAAAATTTGTACGGTTAGCTATACACTCAAATAATAATTTTTTAAAAATTTATCACGTCTATTGTGGGATTACAATATAACTTACTAGTTAGCTGAAATTGTGTGTATATTTTTAAAGCTAAGAAATGTGGCGTTTAACACGAGGTGATTTGCGAATGAATACAGGTAAATATTTTCACATTATATCGTTTGTTGGCATAAAGTAGAGACGCTTTTGCAATTATACGCTTTTTATAAAGTTGACAATTTACTAGACTGTCACGAGATTAATAGGCCTATTAAATGGTATTGTGAGATCGCGAAAACTGCGTGTCGATAAAAAGGAAGAGTTTAGTGATCCAATGGAGACAGTTAAGTCAGCAGTAAGAGATAATAAAAATATTTAATAATTATTGAATTATTGACTAAATATAATGTTACATAAAGAGCAAACAAAAGTTAGCAGCAGCAATCAAAATCAATGAAACACTTTCAAAAGTAAATGTATCATAAACTCGAAGTGGGTCCTAGGCGTGACCCATGAACATACCTTGAGAGAGAGATTTATCTTTTCTCTTTTAGATCTTCTATTCTTTGCTATAAAATTTTCGATTAATCACACGAGACAAACGACGATGACTAAATAACTAACATATAACTCAGAGAGCGGACGAGATGTCGAAAGTAAAGAGAAATAATGATTCATCTTTTTCCGAGTTATTTTTCTCAGTTTGGATTTCCTATCCACCAATCGCATTAACAGAGACAGAGGTTTGAATTCATTGATTACCATATTTGTTCCAATTGTATTTCCTCTCATCCGTTGGGATTGGCGGTGGTAGGTACTTTTTATCATCATCATTAGTTCGATCAAAGATATCTATCACCGACAAAGTTATATAGTTTATAAAACACAAGATACCAACGGGCAATCCGGGTTGGTTTCTTCTTGTGCTATGGAAATCTCCGTCGTTCTCCAGTTATGTTGTTCCTATATAACAGGGGTGGACAATTATTTTCTGTCGAGGGCCGGATAAACAATCTTCAGGATGAAGCGGGCTTTGTTAGCCTATTGACTTTTTTGATAATTTGATTAGTTGGATCTTCATTTAATAATTATGGGGCTGAATTAGATATGAAATTCTGTAGCAATGTATCATTTCTCTCTCTCTTTTTACAAAAGCTAGCTTTTTGGTTTTGTCATCTTTAGTGTAAATTATTAAGTCATTATTCATCCAATTTTAAGTATAGAACATAGTTGTGTTAATGCAACTATATTCTATACTATACTTGTTTAATTTTTGCTAACAAACAGAAGATTAATTAATTAAAAAACAAGCACTTCTTGCAGTTAAAAATATTTATTAAATCTTAACATTGTTATGATTTAATAAATATTCTTAACTGCAAAAAGTGCTTGTTTTATAGTTTTACCAGTTAGTATAATTAAGTATAAGCAGTTTACAGTCTATGTTTAAGTAGAACAATACATTACAAAAATAAAATACTGCCTTCAATAAATTTCGGTTGGCTTAAACTTGTTTTATATATAATTATCAAGATTTTACAAAAAATACTTCAATTATTTTTCGTTAGCTGAACAAATAGTAATTAAAATGATATTCATTGCAGCTTTATGAAAAAATTGTTAAAAAATTCAAAATGCATTTAATCTAGTATTAATCGTAACTATATATTCATAAATATCATGAACTTAGGAATATATAAATTGCAATTTAGGAAATTAATTGAATATAAGACGTTCCCAACTTAATGAGTTAATTCATTCCTGAAATGAATCTGTAAAGTAAGCACTCATAAACTAAGAGTCAATTTCCCATAGACATAATGTTAAAATGAGTTCTGTTCTTGACAATTAATCTAACCATAATAACATTAAGTAAAAGTCAACAAAATCAATAGTATATGATTAAACAATGATTTATTTATTAAAATATAGCATTTAAAATTAAGCAAATATGACAATAAAGAAATTATTTATATCATACAAATATTAAGAAATTTTTATTCTTTGCCATCATTAACAAATGATTAGATAAACTTTTTTACAGTGAATAATTCCTTAGGAACAACTGGGGAATGAAAGTTATTAATACAGGTATCCCTCCTATAACACAGCTTTCTACAACAGGGTTTCACTCTAACATGATTTGAAAATTGCGGAAACCCTCATATAACATGGTACTTCTACAACACAGTTTTTACTTCACACATTTATAAAATTACATTTACGCTTCTACCACATAAAATATTTTCATTAATTTTTGTAAATCCATACTAGAAACACACAATACCACATAAAATGAAATCATGGGGAAATACTTGCTAAAATTAGTCATAAATGCAATTTTGCTAGTTGGCTGTGAGAAAGACGCAGTCTATTTTCGATTTTGATTTGAAATTGAGTTAACTGGAAATCATTGAGTATTTTGTGTTCCCAACATTCAGTTCTTGGATAAAAAATAAGTTTTTATTCTTCAATAGAAGAATATGAAAGAAAAGGAAAACTTTTTTATTCATAAATTTTTTTTGGGTATATGTTAAAGTAACAATTGTTTTCTAGTGGGTGGTAGCAGGTTAGATTACAGATTTTGTAAAGAGAGCAGAAGATACACAAATTTTAAATGTGTAAAAAAGTTCAGAAAGTGAAATTGATATTGTTAAAGAAAAAAGGTTCTCGTTTTAATGAAACAATGTTAAGGAAGATATAATTATTAAATTAATTTATATAAGTTATATTAACAATACTCAAAAGCCCTTTAACAGTCAAAAGATTTTATTTAGAAACATTTTCAATGTACTTGGTGTCTTCCTCACCTTCTACAAGACTTGTTGTAGCAGCTGAGGAAGACACCAAGTGCATTGAAAACATTCCTGAATAAAATCTTTTGACTGCTAAAGGGTTTTTGAGTATTGTTATTTTTTGGTTTGTATTTAGTGCAGTTTCATTGAACTTTTATTATAAGTTGTATACTTTTTTCCTCCTTTTTGTTTTATGTATATTGTTTTTTGGGGGTCTTATGTATATATTTTTTCTTTCTTTATGTTTCATTAATTTTACTTTATGTTTCCATTAATTTTCTTTAATTTTACATTAGAAACTTAATTTTTATTAAGAATGTTATTTGTTTTTAATTTGTTTTGGAGCATAACTCTTTTTTTCATATTGACTCCAGGTCTCATATAACACAGTTTCACACAACACAATGTTTTTCAAGAACCTATCTACCATGTTATAGGAGGGATACCTGTATAATATGCTGGTGAAATAATGGCACTACTTCTGCTTCTTGGTCCACCATTTGATTTTTCTGATTTCATAGAATATAATGGACTTTTGCTGCAAAGTGAGTTGTACCATATTGCACAGCTATGTACAGCTCATTTAATAAAGGTGTAGACATAGTCCATAGGAGCAGCAATGACAGGAAGTAGATCACTTACAATGTCTGGAAATTCACAGCAAAGGCTGCCTGTAATGAGATGGACTGTTCTTGTTGTCGTATAAACAGGGATGTGGTAGAGTGCATAGAAAGGGAGAATTTCGATGATGTAGGTGACATGATTAATTCCTGACATATTTGTTGCTGTATTTTTTGATCGCTTTAATTTTTATAAAACACGAAAAAACCTCTTTACAATTTAGAAAATTGTATTAATTTAATTAAGGTTAGCTTTTATTATTATTTTCTAATTAAATAAAATGCTTATAGGTTACCCGCTATTAAATAATAATTCCATATTCGTGAAGTAATTCTTCACAAAAGTGATTTTTTTATATTAATAAATGATTAAGTTCATCTTATAAGCAGTAAATTTTATTTGAAAATTTACTTATAAAATAAGAAGTTTAAACTCTTGAATATTTAACATTAGTTAATTTTCAGATGTGTTTCTTACTATATGCATATTATATAATAGATAAAATTTAAAATGTTTAAATGGGACTGAAAATTTCACACTTATTCAAAATTACAAATTTCAAACTTTTGAGATATATGACTACTATATCTATTTTTAATGTAATTTGAACTGCATTATATTATTATATATTACCATATTACTTCAAATTTAAGCCACAGTACGATTTTAAAATTGGAAAAAATAAAAATGATTTTATAATAGGTATTGAAAAATAAACATTTTTATTTACTTAAATAAGCTACCTAATTTATTGGGAATCTTCTTCAGATATACTATCACTTTCGTTTTTTAAAAATAGTGCCAAGTCTCTTCTCCCAAACATGTTCTAATCAATCTTTCATCAATTCTGTTGTCATCCATGAATTATTTTGTGCTCGAATTATAACACCCTTAGGAAAATTTTCTTTTGTACAGTTTTTTTTTTGCTTAAAATAATAAAATGTGTCAATTTGTTTCCATCAGCAATTATAAACAGCATTATAGTAATTTGTGTTTTTCGTATAAATAAAATATGACAAGATACAATGCACACAGCTACTACCACACACACAGCTAAACAGCAGGTGGATTAAATCAGAAACGTACGAACGGGGGACCATTGAATAAACTCTTATCAATGATCGTAATACTATGCACATGTATAGATGGTAAAGCAAAACCCCGACTATTGGGGAGTGGGAGATCAGAAGAAATAAGATGATAAAATATTAGCTTTGAATTTAAGCTGCACCCAAGTTTTACGTCTTAAAAATTTGAATAAAAAGTGTGGCTTAAATTCGATGTAATAGGTATTTGCTTTTTTATGGAGTTTAGCAATATACATTTACTTTGAAGGCTCTATATATGATAAATCAATTTACTTTTTTATTTTCAATCAATTAAAAATTTCAGGCATTCAAACTTCAAAAGTTATTAGAAATAAATCTCCAAAATATTTAATTTTTTTAATATTCACTATACTGTATTGTATATGGGATGCCATTGATAAATTTGATGGCATATATTTTAATCCCATATCTTTAATCATTCCAAAACAGCAGATAATTACAAAATAAGTAATTAATTCTTTCCAGAAATGTTTTATTTAAACAAGTTCCTAAGAAATACTGTATTGACACTAATATAGGTTAACTTTTGTTTAATAATATCAGTATGTTATACCGTTAATACATATTTAGTATGATTAAATAATCTGTTACATTTAATTAGTGCAATATAGGATTTATGAATTTGACTACAAAACAAACATATAAAAAGTATTTCAAAGGCAATGTTTTCTAATTTAAATTCAAAATTCATGCCATTCAAAAATTCAGCATAAACTAAAAAATCTGCTGTTATTTCAGCTATAAGTACAAGTTTGTTGAAAATGTTTCATTTAAAATATATGCTTAATTATATATATAAAAACATAATGAACAGATGATAATGACAATGCTACTGATCTTAAAAAATATAAATCTTTTATTAGAAAAAGCAATTTAATTCTTAATTTTTTGATGAAAAATTTGAGTAATGTATAGTGGAAATATAATGTCTATTAGAGCAATTTCAGAAACTATAAATTTAATAATTGAATATATTTATTAGAAACAGTAAAAATTACTAAAAAGTTAAATTTTCTAAAATAATGTTAAAGTTTAATTTTTTTTATCCCACTGTTCAGGTGTTAATGTCTTTTGACTGAAAGCATGAATAACTTTCAATTCTTCTTTTAGTATTTCATTTACCATTCTACAATTAAAAAATGTTGAATTAATTGTTGTTTATATTAATATATAAAATTTGAATTCTATTAATTTTATTTTCAATACCTATGTCTTTGCAATAACGGTTTTCCTTCAAATTTTGGAGATACAATAAGTGCATTAAATTTAGCTCCACAACCATCAGACAAGTCTTCAACTTCCTAAAAAGAATTATAAAATCAAATTAGCCTCAAAATGATATAAAAGAAAATATTGTATCTGAAAGATTAAATAAATACATGTATTATATTTATTAACAAAAATTTCAGTTCCCCATCCATTAGCTCATAAGTTATTAAAGCAAATAAACAAGAAATAATAGTATTCTGAGATTTCACATTTCCTTCCCTTTTCTCACAGACTCCTTTATTGAGCATTGTAGGTGTCTTCTATAAACATCAAGAACTGTAACAATAATAAAACCTGATACCTGAACCACTACAGAAGCACTAGCAGCTGTTCACTTGTCAATTAATATAAATATATAATTGTTATAGTTTTAAATAATTCATGATATGTTATTCAAAATATGTATTTAATATTTAAATACAATTTAAATATTAATATTTTTTTTTCAATTGTAAAAACTAACAAAACAAATAGATTTTAGATTTAGCTTTTTAATTATCCTTTGACATAAATAAAAAGATTTGAAAGGTATAAGTTTACTTAAATATCTTCATACATAATGTCTTAGAGAGAAAGTAAGTTTTATATAACAGACAGGAAAGGAGATTAAAGTAAATGAGATCTGTGGTAAAAGCAGAGCCATAAATATCAAAATGACAATTTTTACTACCAATCCCAATAAAAAGAATACATCAAAATGAACAAATGAGGTCCAAGAATCAATTTGGATCTCTTCTTCAACTTTATGGTATTGGTGAAATTGTTGAAAGGGCAGAGATGGACAATGTTTCCAAAAATGTTGTAAACATTCAGTAAAATAAAAGAATTGATTAAAAGATATTTTCATGGATAAGTGCCCAGTTGCAAAGATCACAAAATGATTAGTCTTCATCCGATGTCATCCATCGAGAAATATCGATGGATGACATCGAGAGATATCGATGAATGACACAAAACTGTGCCCTTTGCAGAGTCATGGAAGCAGATTTCCTCTCTTCTATTTTCTACAGTAAATTGATTCATAACGCTGGATTACTAGTTTGATTTCATGGAATGGAGCTTATTATATATCTAATAGTCACAAGACTGTTCTCATAATTATAACTACTATGTCTAAACAAAAACTTCAAATCACTACAAAATGAGATAAATAGTCCTTAATGTGTGACAGCATAATTTTCCATTGTTCAATAAATATTGTTAATTAATTTAAAAAGCTCAAGGATGGAGCTTGAGCTTATTTGCCAAAAATCTCTACATAAATAATAATGTTTGTTTACAAAAATCTTAAGCTTCACAGATCAAGCTGACTCAAACAGCAATTATAGCAATAAATACAAATCTGTATTTATCTATAAAATTTATCAAATCAATATAATCAACAGTGCATAACTCATGAATCAACAAATTATAGAATTGCTGTCCTAACAAATTATTAACCAGACTTTAAAAGCTTCAAACAGTTGCAAACTCACAAATTAAAAATTTATTATTTTATAATTAATTATTGAAGTTTTCTTACAATAAATGAACATGCGCATCTAAACCAAATAAATATTTATGAAATACAATATAAAAGTAATTTTTAAAATCATTAACAAAGATCACCCTGAAAAAACTGATTGTGGCTTGTGTCATGAAGTTTGGCCATCAGCTACTGTATATATTATCATAATAAACTTACCTGGTTAATAAATACAAAACTACAAGAAACAAACAAAAAAGTTACTGTTGGGACATTAGACTTTAAAAATTATTTACTGTTGGGACATTTTAAAAATTATTAGACTCACAAAAATGTGCTGCCAGTACAAGGAATCATATACATGTGAACTAAATTGACCAATCACAGAATTTATCATTATTTTACCATTATAAAAGTGTTGTAAATCAGTGACAATCAGTGAAATTGCAAGTAGTGCTTAACCATTTGGGTCTAAAAGTTTTTAACTCAAAATTTATTCAGACACTATCAGATATATCAAAAACATTGTATATAATGTACTATATAATTCGTTATTGATCATATTAATTAGAAGTTTTTTATTTAAAAATTTTGAATAAAAATTATTATAACACAAGGATTTTTGAATGAAGTTATCACATTTTGAAACACTTGTTAAATAAATATGATTGTATATTTATTTAATGTGCTGCTATAATACCCTTTTGATATTGTAATGTTTAAAAATTCATTCACAATTTTTGAAATTTTCTATTTGAAAATTAAATTACAATATGTAATTCATAGATAAACATATTATTTGTTTATAAATATCAGATTTATAAATTTCAATAACTCAAAAAACATCTGTATTTATATTTTATGGCATTTTAATTATTGCTATTAAATTTTATAAAAAATATTAATAAAGCTTATAAGATTTTACTTACCATAACTAAAACTTTTTGCATCAAATTTTATATTATAATAATGATTAAATTTTATAATTAAATCTTCATTATAAATGTTGAGAAATCAACTTTTCTGATTATTATAATATCATGATGAAAAGCAAGACAACAAAAATTAATATAATTCTATTTATAAGATAATAGACACAATAAGAACAAATAATATGACATCAGTGATAAATACAATATGTTAATACAAATGGAAACAGTTATGTTGTATTTTTGCATGGAATGCTTGATATTGTTTTATAATCAATAATCATATAAGCTGGTAAAAACCAGGGCTGGGGTGTTGGCATCAATGTCGATGTAGGGCAATAACTTTCTCATTGCTCATAATTTATTAGTTTTAAATTTAAAAAAATGTATTAAATAATTATTTTCTTTTTTGGTGAATAAATAATTTTCTCAGTAATAAATATTGAATAAAGACTTTTTGGTGAATAAATAATTTTTTCAGTAATAAATATTGAATAAAAATTGTTCTAAAAGATCATTTGTGCGTATTTACTATCCGAAGAGTCGGTATCGGTGTCGGCAAAAAAAAATGTAGGTCTCGGTGTTGGTACATTTTCCTGCCAACACCCCATCCCTGGTTAAAACAATGTCTTTATATTATCAGAATGATTGCAAAAAATTATAATTAACTAATTTTTTAAATTTACTGTAACTTAACATGACATTAGACAGCACAGAATTATGATATTTCTCTAATCTAACTATTTTCCACATAAAAAGGATTTTTTGTTGCTAGATAAAAAAATTTGAATTATTATACCCATTTCTGCAATATGATTTTGTATGAGCAATGTATTTTCACCTATCAACCTAAAGAAATAAGATTAATGACATTTACTTTCTAAATCGGTTTTAAATTTGTTATTGTGCAACAAATACAACAGAATCCAAATTGCCAGTAACAGAAAGATTAGATCTTTTAGATTATTCAATTCTTTACACAAGTATTAAGAATCAAATACAATTCTTAATTATAAATATAGTTTGTGTCTGTATTCATGATAAGATTTAATCTATTTTAGTTATATTAAAGTAGACAAAAAGGCATATAAAATAATTAGATAATTTTAAAACAACTAAAAATAATGGAATAAGAGGAATTTCACAGAATATAAAACTAGTGATTAAAATACAAATATGCAACAAGTAAGTTTTGAGTACTAAACAAGCTTGCATTTGATAATTTTAATTACTACTAGGATGACCAATCATCACAGTTTTCTTAAAATTGTCCCAGTTCTGATACTCATGTCGGGTGAATCCTTCCCAGGACATCTAAAGTCCCAGTTTTTTTGAAATATACGAAAATGTAACCCCTATGATGATTTTTAAAAAATATAGAAGGTGAAACAATGCTGTTTGTAATGTCAAATGGATATGCCATAAAAATCCCACAATCTGGCAACTTGTTTACAAAACTGATAATTTGCAATTTAGTAAATAGGAGAGAATAATACAATAATAACATTGTTATATCTCCATTTCTTTTATGTGATCCATTATTAAACTAAGAGCATCATTATCATAAGCCTTTGTTTATTAAAAGGCAGTCTTTAACTTTACCTGTAAATGTTGTCTCCTATAAATACAGTGGGTGATCGGTTAACGAACATAATCCGTTCCAAGAAAAACTCCTGTACAAGTTAAATTATATATAAATATATAATAATGCATAACTTTTATTATTATTTAAAATGTTTTGCTACTGTTAATAACATGCAGTTGTAAATCAGCTTGGTGATTATATTATTCGACCATGAATGTCCATGTTTGAATTGTGTATTGGCTGTAATTAATAAAGGATTTAAGCTAAATGGTTTAAAAGTTAAAATGCATGAAACAATATAATTAGCCAGTATAGCTGGCATTACCTGGGAATTTATGGCATATAATTTGTAGCTGAGATATTAGTTTCTGGTTTGTGAGATTTTCCTGATAGTAACAATTGATATTTTTCTTGTAAGCAAAACTGGAAAAAATCAAAACTTTTGAGTATCACATTATACATTGGAACTTTTGTGACTTTACACTGACATTTTCTGATATCATCCATTGTTATATCATATATTGGAACTATAAAAGTTGGAGAAATGATATATTGGAACTATTGTGATGTCACACTAATGATGTTCTGGGACATCATCCACTGTTACCATGTATGTTGGAACATTTCTAACAACAATTATTATTATGTCACAGTGATATTTATTATGACTTCTCACATTCTGATGTTTTGTGACATCATCTATTACTACTACATATATCAGAACTGTTGTTATTAGTATGGCATATTGATAGCAGCTTCTGATTCATATTGATTTGTCACCTTCTGATAATATTCTTTGTCATCATTGTTACATTGTGCAGACAAGCTTTTTTGATGTCAGTAATTGTTATATGATAATGATGCCACACAATGATCACATTTATGACTTCATTCATTGTTATATTGTGGTAACATCATGATTGTAAGATCATGATGTCTTCCCTACTTCATACTTTACAATGTCATAATAGTCAGAACAACAGACTAAAGGATTTAAACACACATTTTAAATTACATCCACAAAATGCTCCATCCTGAGATGATTTTGATTTTGGATATCCTATGTTATCTGCAGGGTCATGGGAAGTCATCTTACAAAGTTTGATTCTACAAGTTGGTGTGGGAGTCTATGTGGACAGACTGACAGATATTAATTTATATATAGTGATATTTAACATTTTTATATTGTTTTAAATGTGTACAGTCTAAGAAAATTATAGATGTAGCAATTTCTGTAATTTTCTTAAGACTTCAAATGGGCAGAAGTAATCAAAAATTAAATTTGTTTTAAATAAAATGAAAAAATTAGATGATAAGAAAAAGCAATAATTTTTCCAATTATAATGAAAATTAATGATTTTATGAAAGGAAAATAAAATAGAGATTTTTATATGATTATTGGAGTTGGAGTCTGTACATTATTACCAACTCTAACTTCACACAAAATTGTTTTGGCTCTGACTTTGATTGCATGATTCCACCAACAATTCCATAATACTGTTGTTAATATTTAGGGCAAATATTAAACATCTATTACCAAAATTCTTGGATTACTGACATTCCTCTTTTAAAATAGTTATTCAGTTTGAATGGAGAGATGTAATGCTCAAATATCTGATTGTTAAATTGTAATGAAAATTTTTTAATATGAAAAAGTTTCTATGCTTATGAATATATATTTTCCATTGTCATCAAATATGTTACTTTGGCACTAAAAGCATTGAATATTTATTTCTCCAATGTTTAATTAAAACTATATCAGGAGATTAATATTACATTCTGTATATATGGAGACCATTCAAACATTGTCATATCTAGATATTTTTTGTTCTTTATAAATTCTAAATTTTCAAATCTATATTCCATTATAATTTATACTGTCTAAGCTGTTACACTAATTATACTTAACTACATTTCAAAATAAATACTATGGTTTTTCTAGAGTTTAAAAATTTTCTTTTTATGGAATTTAATAAAATAATATGCAGTATAATATATACATTTAATATATGTCGGTATATAGAGAAATGTAAATATGCAAAAGGTCAATACTAAATTTATAAACTAAAAATTGTGAATTTAAATAATTTAATTTAAATATTCTAATTTATAAGAAAAAAAACTCATAAAATATAGTATTTATGTAGTATAAAACAATTATTTATTAATGGAAACAATCATGGGAAAGATAATCATTCTCTTTATTCACTCTGTTCAGCATGGCCTGAAAAGGACAAATAGTCTTGCCAAAAATGTTTTCATTAATAAAGAATTGTTTATATTTTTCTTAAATGCTCTTTTTGAGAGTTTTATGTTTTATTATGAAAATAAAAAGTAGTAATATGGAAAAAGTTTATTCTAGCTTAGTTTTACAATATTTTATTTGTTTATAATATTTCTTGATTAATTTTTTTAAGTATAAATATTTTAAATGTATATCAATACATTTTTAAAGAGATTTTTTTCCCCCTTTAGAAATCACAGTCTTCCACTAGTTTCTCAAAATATTTCTCCCAAGCAAAGTTGAAAGTAGATCAAGATATTCCTATTGTATCAGGTATGAAATGTAATTTATTTTTTAAGTTTCAATTTTAAATTAAAAACAGTTAAAACAAATAATAACTAAACAAACTAAATACAGTGGGTGATCGGTTAACGAACATAATCCGTTCCAAGATAATGTTCGTTAACCGCTCATCGATTTATCATAGGTTTTTATGGGAATTTGATTAATTCGTTCCGGAGACCCAAAAATCATAAATAAAAAATTATATAATTTCTTACTACATTTATTTATATGTAATAACAATAATATATGCATACATAATCTTGCATTTTCATTTATATGTTTATTCCCCAATAAAGAATCTGTCCAATATCGATTGCTTTTCTCTCTCCTTCAAGATTTTTCGGAAGTGATTAATAGCATTGTCGTGGTAGAGATCCCCAAGCTATTGACCTCAACTTTGGTGCCATTCTAAGACCAAAAAATTGTAAAATCTCTCTCTTACCTTCTTTAATATTCTAAGACCAAAAAATTGTAAAATCTCTCTCTTACCTTCTTTAATAATGTTTGATTTGTTTACGTTGTCTTCAAGTTCATTTTAATCAGGAAAAATTACTGTTCTTCAGACGAAAAAATTTCCAAAAAATTGTAAAATCTCTCTCTTACCTTCTTTAATAAATCTTTGACATCAAAATATTGTAAAATCTCTCTCTTACCTTCTTTAATAAATCTTTGATGTTTAAGTTGTCTCCAAGTTCATTTTAATCGGGAAAAACTACTGTTCTCTCATCCGTTAAATCTCTCTCTAACCTTCTTTAATAAATCTTTGATTTGTTTTACGTTTCGAGTTCATTTTAATCGGGAAAAACTACTATTCTTCCATCCTTAAGGTGGTGAGTTCATTTTAATCAGGAAAAACTATTGTTCTTCCATCCTTACCCATAAGGTTCATTTTAATCAGGAAAAACTGCTGTTGTTCCATCTTTAAACTCAAATTCATTTTAATCGGGAAAAATTACTGTTCTTCCATCCTTACCCATATGGTTCATTTTAATCAGGAAAAACTACTGTTCTTCCATCCTTACCCATATTATCTTCTTTAATAAATCTTTGATTTGTACTTTCTTTAATAAATCTTTGATTTGTTTTAAGTTGTCTCCGAGTTCATTTCTAACCTTTAATAAATCTTTGATTTGTTTTACGTTGTCTCCGAGTTCATTTTATGGGAAAAATTACTGTTCTCCCATCCTTACCCATAAGTCCACCGACGTTTGACTTACTCATAGGTCCACCAACATACAAGGCCTAAGCATATCATTCCCTACTATTCTTCCATTCTTACACATAAGTCCATGAACGTACAAGGCCTAAGCCTGTCACTCCGTTAGGTTAGTTAAACCGAAATATCCTCATGGAATATTTTTATCTGCGGCGACCACTTATAGAAAATATCCTCATGGAATATTTTTATTTGGCAGCGGCCACTTATAGAGCCCATCATCAAAGGGCTTACCAACACCCATGATGGGGTCAACCGGAAGATTGAAGGATGGGTTTCAACAGGCTGGGCCCAGATCCCTCCAGAAGAATTGGAGGGGTGGGACACTCAGATCCTCCAGAATGGTAAGCCACAGCTTTACCACACAGCCATCCGACTGACCTGTCTTTCCGTCAGTCCTCGGGCCCCACAGTTTGTTCTGTGAGGTGTTTGTTATCCGAACATGTGTTTGTTAACCGAACATAAAAATCTTTTGAAAAAGTGTTCGTTATCCGAACTGTTCATTAACTGATCACCCACTGTACAGGCATTCCCTGACATATATAATAGATTTATACTTATGTACCATTTTTTGACTTAAAAAAATATTGATCAAAGTGAATAAAGCTATAATGCAATGATATGAGTATTTTTTCTGCTATTTTAACATTTATCATATGTACATGTGGTTTTTTTTGTTTATTAGGTTAGTTTTAATTAAGGAACCAGGGCCAAAGCAGCATGCTTCCTGAAAAACTGGAAGTGCTGGGCTCTGAATTAAATCCAGATTCTCCAAGATGATTGCTTTGCTAAATGACCATATGGCTGATTTATATGCTCATTCTTTAATATAACTATTTTTATTGTCATATCTTTGTGGCAAACTACTACTAAATAGAGCAGTGGTTCTCAACCACTGCTCTATTTAGTACACACATGTATTTATTTCGCAGCATACCTTCAAACCTTTGAAGTTGTGCCGCAAAAAATTAAGAATGAATTGTATTTATATAATTGTATGAATCATATATATTAATAGTGAAACGTGGTTGGCGGGATATCCCTTTTGCAATCGAATCACTGCACCAATTCCTATAAATAGGGTATCATTAGAAAAATCTAACCCTCGAATTTCTGCCACAGCCAAAATTTTTTGTCGTTATTCAAAATTTAAAAATTAAGGAATAAAAATTAAATTAAAATTATAGTTTCTGTAAAAATACAAAATCTGCAGGTGGCATTATAACTTAATAAGGGCCACCATTTAATGATCCCATGTATGAGTATGTCTGCAATCTGAATAATATATATGAATAACTATAATAATCTGTTAATAAAAATTTGTTGTTAAATCTAAATTATTATTTAATTGTTAATAAAAATTTGTTGTTAAATCTAAATTATTATTTAAAATATTTAGGTGTGATTAAAGATCAAGCGATAGCACTCTAGCAGTCCAAAAAATATTTTTATTCACTAAAAACTCTTTTCAGAGAAACATTTTCGGCCTCACTATAGCCATTTTCAACTCTAGCACTTTTTACATTCTTTAGAATTAAATACGTTCTAGAATGTTCGAGGGTGTATTCCGTTCAAATTCTTTTCTAGAATTGATTTAAAATTTATAATTTATAAAACATTCGTTTCTTAACAGTTTTGGAAACACGTGTCCTGGTTTCCCGGGGTAAATTTGATTTGAAAGAAAACGAAATACGAACCATAATAGGGTTAGCAAAGAAACATAGTTATAGTGAGGCAATGGTGAAAAAATTAGTAAAGGGGAGTACTTCAACGAAGGTTATTAACTTAACTAACGAAAGGGAACCAGACACCTCTCTCTAAGACCAATGAAATGCTACCGAATACAAAGTGATCTCAGAAGCCATGAGAACCTCGAGGATGGTCAGAAGAATTTTAAGGAAGAATAAAAGAAAGCCAGCTTATAAAAGAGGTTTGACAATCTTCCAAACCCTGAGAAACATCAAAGAGAAATATAGCCTAGAAGAAAACACAGGAATCTATAGGATACCATTAGAGAACATAGATGAGTGCAGCACAGAAGTCTATATAGGGGTTACAATGAGAAATTTGAAGGACAGGATACAGGAGCACAAATGTGATATCGGTCAAGGGAATTTAACAACAGCACTGTCCAAACAGGCATATGAGTGTAATGTTAAGATCAAATAGGAAGAAACTAAGGTAATTAATATGGTCACAGACCCAGATGAGCTCTGCACTACAGAGAAACTGCACATATACAAAAGGAGCCAACAAGGAAAGGTAATAAATGAGAGGGATTATGAGCGGTTCCCAACTGCATGGAGATATGCCCTGTAAGAGTGAAAGAATATGTGATTGAATAGAAGTAGTGAGCCGAACTAATTGGTTATATTTTTATTTTCATTTCTAATTTTATTTCTCAATCTCTAATCCAGACTGTTTCTTAGTTTATATGTGTAATCAATCGGATTTACCCCAGGAAACCGGGACACATATTTCAAAACTGTTAAGAAACGAATGTTTTATAAGTTCAGGGCTCAACAAACCCGGTAGCCAAGTAGCCAATTGCTACCAGAATTTCCATTTTGGCGCTGCAAGTCCCACAGTTTGTTCTGTTCTGTGTTCGTTATCCGAACATATCTTCGTTAACCGAACATAAAAATCTTTCAAAAAAGTGTTCGTTATCC
>AYEL01080626.1:0-12405 GCA_000484575.1 Olivierus martensii
TTATGCAGTGAATAAATCTGTGAAATAACTTGCATATAAAGCTGATCTTCGAACAATTTTAAGTTTTGATATTCGCAATTTTATATTTAATTATTTAAAAGAATATAGATATTTCTTTACTTATAATCATTCAACTTATGATAATCTGATGTTATGACTGTCCTTACAATATACCAAACTTGGTATTTTCTTAGCATAGAGACTAGAAATACTTTATTCTATTTTAATAAAAATTTACAGATGGATATGTAATAAAGCAATCACTTATCTTTTGGAGCAGGGGTTCCCAAAGTTTTGCCTATGTGGGCCAAATTGTAAATTCCAAAATATTTAGCACCCAAAAAAAATGTTATGGAAAAATACGTTCAAATCGATAAAAAGTTAGACTGATACAAAAATTTATACTAATTTTATAACATAATTGTTCTTTATTTATGACAATAATTACTTTTTATTACAACTGTTTAAAATAACACTTTTCAAAGATAATCAAACAAAAATAAGTAAATAATTTCAAATAAAAAAAGAAAATAATAATAAATTCATCAATCTAAAGTGTATGACTTGTACAGTTGTTGTTTTCTTTTAATTAATAATAATAATATTGAGCCTTGGATTTAAGTTGGTTGAATGTATTCTTAACACTTCTTGTAAATGTTCATCAGTTAATTTTGATCTCAATTTACATTTATTAATACTCATGACTGAGAAAGTTTTTTGCATATATAAGTGCTTCCAAATAATGAAAACATATTTACTTATCAATATTCATGACTGAGAAAGTTTTTTGCATATATAAGTGCTTCCAAATAATGAAAACATATTTGGAAGCACTTATATATGTATTTTTTTTAACTGAACAATTTTTAATTATAATATAATAAAAATTTTTTTTTTTTGTAAAAATGTAAATTATCTCTATGAATTCAACATCACGGATGATCTGACATTGCGGGCCGCATTTCTAAGGTTTGCGGGCCGCACTTTGGGAACCCGTTTTGGAGGATCTGAGTTCAATTTTGGACATTTTTGCATTCTCAGAAACAGTAAATAATAGTTATAACAAGTTTTTCTTTGTTCCATGACATTTATCATAACCAAGTTTTACTTATTTCATTTTTTTTACTATTAAATGAGTTTTATTATTATACAGGGTGTTCCTAAAGTCTACCGACAAAAAGCCTCTAATATTTTTTTTTTAGTTTTTTACAATTTCTGATGCTTATGATCTAATAAAATACTACTATATATTATCAAACATAATACTGCTTTCTTAGGTGTATAACCAGAAAAATGCAAAATAAATACAGCACTTACAGCAGTCCCGAAAAACACTTTTTTTATTGCTTCACAAGTGAGAAACGTTTTCGACTATACGTTATTCATCTTCAAAAACAGTGTTGTTCTTGGAATGCCTGCAGTTAGAAACCGTTTGACTGCAGAGAGTTGAAGATGACTAACGTATAGTCGAAAACGTTTCTCACTTGTGAAGCAATAAAAAAAGTTTTTTTTGGGACTGCTGTAAGTGCTGTGTTTATTTTGCATTTTTCTGGTTACTACTGTACATATTTAAAATATTACTATAGACATATTTGTGATAAAAGTTCAACAAGACTGCACTAAATACAAACGAAGAAAAAATAATACTCAAAAGCCCTTTAGCAGTCAAATGATTTTATTCAGGAATGTTTTCAATGCACTTGGCATCTTCCTCAGCTGCTACAACAAGACTCACCCTGTTACACAAGAACAGGGGACGTAACTACACAAAATAAACAAACATGACAAAGTTTAAAGGGCAGGTCTATATCTGGAAGCGCTCTCCTTAGCACTACCTGCCAGTAAAGCCATACATTTCATTAGTGACTGATCTTCTAAGAATACATTAAGTATATTATAAAAACAAAAACCATACAAAATTATACAAATTTTAAAAATTATTCAAATTCTACATGAATTAAAAATGCGTACAGTTATCCGCAATCATTAAAAAATAAAAATTATAAATAAAAAAAAGTAAAAATTATCACAACAAGCAGTACTCCCTTAGGAGAGTAACGAAAACCAACCATAGTGTATCCTTTGTATATGTTCAATAGTACAGTCAAACCTCTTTAAGCTGCCACCATCGGTTCGAAGGTCCTCTGAGGAGGGTGGTGGTTTATGGAGGGTCTATGGTAACATGTGAAAAAACACGTATAGACTAGAATGACATTGTTTCATTTAATTAAAGGTGATCAGAAATATAGTTGCTGAGTAGCAGAAGTATATTTTCTTTTTATATTCACAAATTAATTTCGTGAACATCTAATGTCGTTTTTGACATTTTTCCGAGTAAGAAACATATTTATATTCACAAATTAAAATCTTTTCGTGAACATCTAATGTCGTGGTAAACATCTAATGTCGTTTTTGACATTTTTCCGAGTAAGAAACAGCAAGCAGAAGGATTTTTATTTTTATATTCACAAATTAAAATCTTTTCGTGATATCTAATGTCGATTTTGACATTTTTTCGAGTAAGAAACAGCAAAGATACTCACAGCAGTTGATTGCTAATGTCGTTTTTGACATTTTTCCGAGTAAGAAACAGCAACGATATTCATATTTTTATTTTTATAGGTAAACATCTAATGTCGTTTTTGACATTTTTCCGAGTAAGAAACAGCAATGATACTCACAACAGTTGATCCAATCTTCTCCTATTTTAAACAATTATTTTGTAAAAATTCATTTAAAGTTTTGGAATAGCTCATTTTGAAAATGGACGTGAAAAGTCACAGGTGCGAGATTACAGTCTAATAAAAGTTAACAGATAAATTAAAAATAGAAACACTAGAGAAGATGGCAATTAAGTTGGTTGACCTTGCCATTCGATTGTTTTGGCAGTTTAAACAACTGATCTCCTTGCCATTTGATTGTTTTGGCAGTTTAAACAACTGATTTGTCTATCTTGCCATTCGATTGTTTTGGCGGTTTAAACAATTGATTTGTCTACTATTTGCCATTCGATTGTTTTGGCAGTTTAAACAACTGATTTGTCTACTAATGAACCGGTTTTGCCTCCAGAAGAGTGGCGGTTGGCGATTAGTGAGGTGGCGGTTTGTAGAGGGAATTTCATGTTTTAACATATAGGAGGAGATTTGTTATTGGCTTTCATCCATGTTTTAACATATAGGAGGAGATTTGTTATTGGCTTTCATCAGGCGAATTTCGTGTTTTAACATATAGGAGCAGATTTGTTATTGGCTTTCATCAGGCAAACGTTTTAACATATAGGAGCAGATTTGTTATTGGCTTTCATCAGGCAAATTGTTTTAACATATAGGAGCAGATTTGTTATTGGCTTTCATCAGGCAAATAAAGGGTGGTGGTTTATAGAGGGGTGGCTTAAAGAGGTTTGACTGTATTTTATAAGAACTAAAGCATAAAGACTGTAAAAAAACTGAAAGAAATTATTAAAAACCTTTTTATAAATTTATGTTGTTATAGCAACAGTTAGCAACTAGTGGCAAGATTGTTGGATTTAGATTAAGTTAGAATTCTATAAATTTAAAAATTTTTAAATATAAAAATTTAATTTTTGGTCTAATGAATTTATATTTCAATCTAATATGTGACAGGGAGCATAGTATGATAAACAAATACTAAATTAATATTACTCAAACAAAAATAATTGAATATAAACACCTGTATTAGTGATGTGTTTCATAACACACAATATAGAACAGCACTAAATTACAGCATAACTTAAAATATTTATTGAACAAATCTGCGGTAACGTTTTCGGCTAGGCAACCATCTTCAGGCGCATTCAAAACAAAAACATTCTAAATAAGAATATGCCGTTTCCTTAACGATATTCTACATAAATAGCAATGACGTCACATATATCAAGAAGTACATTTACATTTTTGTATATAGTTCTGAATAAGGAAAAGTTTTTACATAATTAATAAGAATATTACACATAAAAATTAAAATTGTTAAGATAATGTATTAACACTATGTTATCATCATCCGTATACATTGATTGTTATTATTAATTGTTATTATATTATCTTAACAATTTTAATTTTTGTGTGTAATATTCTTATTAATTATGTAAAAACTTTTCCTTATCCAGAATTATATACAAAAATGTAACCATTCGTCTTCTTGATATATGTGACGTCATTGTTATTTATGTAGAATATTGTTAAGGAAACGGTATATTCTTTTTTAGAATGTTTTTGTTTTGAATGCGCCTGAAGATGGTTGCCTAGCCAAAAACGTTAGTGCAGATTAATTCAATAAATATTTTAAATTACACTGCAATTTAGTGCTGTTCTATATTGTGTGTTATAATCAGTATAAGCAGTTTTGTAAAGCTAAGATGTATTTCATATATTACAATAATAAAATTTTAGCAGAGGATTTACATTTACAATATTTAATAAAGAAATTATTATTATTATTCTTTTCACGAAATAGAATTGATTCATATACGGTTATTTTCATATTAAAATACTTTAAATTGAAGACAGAAGATATATAAATGATTTAACTCTTTTCACGAAATAGAATTGATTCATATATGGTTATTTTCATATTAAAATACTTTAAATTGAAGACAGAAGATATATAAATGATTTAACTGGAATGACTCTCAACTTTAATTGACCTTCCACATCTTTAGACTATTTATCAACTTCTGTTTTACCAAAAATAAAAATCGAGAAAAGAAAATTAAAATAGAAGAAATTATCGATCATTTTGTGGAGGCAAAAAGAAGAAAAAAAATTAATATTCATAAAAGTCATTAATAAAACTGAATTTTTATTCTTAGATTCATCGGTGCAGGTACTATTGTTTTAACTGTAAACAGAATAAAATTTTCCTTGGGGCCCATTTTTAATCCTGCAACAGGGCCCACACAACTGTAACTACGCCACTGGTACCAAGTGAATGTGATTATATTTCATTTAGAATCAAATACAACTTTTCCATCTGGATTTTTGCAATTTGTTTTGAATGCAGGTTTAATAAAATTTTAATTAGTAATAATAATTGTTCCTTTCTTAGTCCATCATTTACTTAAATATAATAAAGTACAACAAATATATTCTAATCTATCAATTGTATGTTGTCAATGATCTAATATAAAACTGAAAACAATTACCAATTAAAACTTTTTATTTTTTGTTAACCATGCATTAATGATTTTTCATTTTATATTATATTATAAAACAATAGATATCTCATATAATTTGGAAAATTAATCAAACAACAATTATCATAACTCAAATTTTAAAATTTGGTTAAAAATAATTTACATATTGCTCTAGTCACTGCTTTTGCTCATAAAACTATAACTAAAAATAACACCCTTCACAGTCGAGATTATTTTATTATAAAATAACTAACGTTTTTGGAAATTTTTTCCATCCTCAGGCTTCATAGAAAATTGAATAAGTTTAAAACTTTTACAGCATAAAAATCTTCTGATCTTTATGCCTGAAGATGACAAAAATTGCTGAAAATGTTAGCTACTTTATAATAAAATAATCCCAATTACGAAGAATACTATTTTTAGTTATAGTAAAATAATTTACTTTCGAAAAAAACCAGAATTAATTTTTGTAAAATATTTTTAACTTTAACATATAAAATTATAATTAATATTCAATATTACAAATGCAAATAAAGAGATATTTAAATATTTATTCTAATAATTTGAATTATGTAGCTTCAGATCAACACAATAATGGTGTGAATGAATATCAGTTTGATATTCTAAACATCTTGTAAACATTATACAATAAAGGGAATTTAATCCAAATAAACCAAATTAACTTGCCAAATTTAACCCTTGAAACACAACGGAATTTTAATGATACAAAATAATTTAGACAAATTATACAAATTATTAAACCAATGAGTGGCTCCATCTATTAATTAATAACTAAACTAGAAATTAAACAAATTTACCTGAAGATGAAAAAATCTGCCTCAACCCGGGATCGAACCGGGGACCTTTAGCGGTATGACGTTGGGACGGAATCCCAGACTATCGAGGCCAACGAACGGATTGATTCTTCAGGCAGTTAAATTTGGCATGTTAATTGTTTATTTGGATTAAATTCCCTTGATTGTATAATGTTTGTGATTTAATGACTGTACGGTATATGTGTTTCCTGGCCCAGTCAGGAATAGGTCTGTCGGCAAAGTCCGATGCGGGTAATCTAAAAGTTGTTTCCTAATTAATATAACTGCCTTAAGAATCAATCTGTTTGTTGGCCTTGGTGGTTTAGTGGTATGACGTTGGGACTGAACCCCAAAGGTCCCGGGTTCGATCCCGGGCTGGGGCGAATTTTTTCATCTTCAGGTAAATTTGTTTAATTTCTAGTTTAGTTATTAATTATAGATGGAGCCACTCATTGATTTAATAATTTGTATAATTTGTCTAAATTAGTTTGTATCATTAAAATTCTGGTGTGTTTCAAGAGTTAAATTTGGCAAGTTAATTAGGTTTATTTAAACATCTTATATTTAAACTTAAAACTGAATAAATTTTTTGCATTTTTATATTTATTCTTGTCTAATAATTATATAATTATTTTTCTTTGAACAGGGGAAAACTGATCTAAACTAGTTTATAAAGTAAAACTAGTAGCTAACTAATATTTAAAAACAAAAGTAATTAAAACCTGCATACAAAAAGTATATATAATTAGCATACAATCATCTTTTAAAAAGTTACATTATTTAAAAAAAAACTATTGCTGCTAGTTTAAAATAAGCATGCTAGCACTGTACATGTTTTTCTGGGGTCATTCACCTAGAAGAATTAATAATGCCTCATCCTGATTAGAAATTCAAAAGACAAATTATATTCTTGGAATTTCAGCTTATTTGAGATGCTAATTTATTTACATAAAATAACAGAACAGATATAAAAAAAAATAAATTTAGTTCTTCTAATGCTATTATTCAGTTACCACCTATTTTTTTTGACTTATTCAAAGATACTTTTTTCAAGATATAATTGTTTTGAAACAGTTTTTCCAAAATGTAATGTTAGAAGACAATCCTCATTTATATTAAAAAATTTTTCCAATTAAAATTACCATTGAAATCTTGTACTTTACATTTCATTAAATATAAATATAAAAATTAATGAAGTTAATAGATTTAACCGTATTTAAGCTTAAACTGAATTTAGTTATTTCGATAACTAATTTTAATATTTTATTTCTAATATATGTTTTAATTTACAGCTTTATATTAATAACGATGATTATCTTGATTTGTTCTGTTTGACTTATTCTTGTTTAACTGACTTGTTTAATATTCTACTGATGATGGGAATTGTTCTGAAAACATTCTAGAAACTTTTATTAAAAAGCATTTTTTACTTTTTTTATTTCTGCAAACTAATTATTTACTTAAACTATAATATCTTTTCTATTGTCAAATAAACTATTGAGAAAAAAATACTTTTAATAATGTGCAAACATGCTACACAGACATTTATTTATGTTTATAATATAACTGTATACATAAAAAAATATAAAGTATTTGCTAGCATGCAATGTTCCTTGTCACATATTGGATAGAAAAACTTATAATTCAGCACACAAAGTGATTCATGCAAACAAATATTTACATGCGAAAAATTAGAGCAGGGTGTCCAACCTTTTTGGCTTCCTTGGGCCACATTTGAAGAAAAAAAAAATTATCTCAGGCTGCAGATAAAATATATTAACAATAAACAACTGAGTTCTGCTGCTTTTAATAACACAAGAAATCATAATAAGCACTTGAAGCAGGATAAAAACAATAATTTATTATTAGATATATATAATATGCACTACATATATAATAATACAATTGTTTTCCAAAAACGCTTTTAGCCTATGATGGCCCTCAGCCGGTAATCTCAAGTGAGCAGTAGAATATTAACAAATCAATTAAACAAGAATAGGAAACGCTTTCAGCCTATGATGGCCCTCCTCAGCCGGTAATCTCAAGTGAGCAGTAGAATATTAACAAATCAATTAAACAAGAATAAGTCAAATAGAACAAATCAAGATAATCATCGTTATTAATATAAAGCTGTAAATTAAAACATATATCAGAAATAAAATATTAAAATTAGTTATCAAAATAACTAAATTCAGTTTAAGCTTAAATACGGTTAAATCTAACTTTATTAATTTTTATTTAGTCACTTGCTTGAGATTACCGGCTGAGGAGGGCCATAATAGGCCGAAAGCATTTCTTGAAAGTGATTATATTATTAGTATATGTAGTGCATATTATATATATCTAATAATAGTATTATTAGTATATGTAGTGTTTATTATATAGGAAAACAATAGTATTATTAGTATATGTAATATATATTATATATATCTCTATAAAATTAGTTTTTATCCTGGTTCAAGTACTTGTGATTTCTTTTGTCAGTAGAAGCAGCGGAACTCAGTTGTTTATACTTGTTGTGATTTCTTATAGTTGTAAGTCTTTTACTAATTTAAAATAAGGTTTATAATAAAATTTATTTATTCAGTGTGAATATAGTAAATTTATTGTGTGAAATATATTAATTTCTTATAATAGTTATTAAGCAAAAAACTTAATAAATAATGTACTATATATGATATCCTCCATGATAAATAAGCAAAAATGTCATAGTATAATAATCTGTCAAAGATTATTATACTATGACATTAAACTTAATAAATAATGTACAATATATGATATCCTCCATGACAAATAAGCAAAAATGTCATAGTATAATAATCTGTCAAAGATTATTATACTATGACATTCTTTTCACTCAGAGATTTTTTAAAAAATCATTGAACAGATCGAGAATTTTTAATTACTGAAATAAGAAATATTTTAGAAAATGGAATAGGAAATGTAGATAGATTTTTAAACAATAAAAACTTCATTATTTTTTAGTAGAAAAATGAAACAAATTTCTTTTTCTTCATTAGTGGAATATTTGATATTGCGAATTTCAAAAAATAAAAAAATAAACACACACAAATCTCAATGTTTTAAAGAAGTTTATGATTTTATAATGGTCTATATTCATTACAGCACTGATCCGTGGGTTGGACAGCCCTGACTTACAAGGAGAGGACTCGAGGGCCGGAAAACGGAATGAAATGTAATTTATTTCTGTAAGAGTTCTTGAATAGTACTAAAACACAGTAAAAGGTTAGAGGCCAATGGCTAGCCATTATGGAGAAAAATGACCTCGAAGAAAGACGTGATGAAAGTATACCAGTTCGTTATACTAATTAACAACGAGTTGTCGTGGCAGCGTGGTTAAGCGGCAAACTTCCATGCGGTCGGCCTGGGTTCTATTCCCGCTAGTTATTTTATTTTATTTTTTTTTATTCGTATTAGCAGAAATATCAATTGAAAAGGTTAAAAACAGCATTAATTAAATATATTTTTGGTACTTACGTATTAACGCCACCGCAGCAGAAGTTGCGCAGCTGCGGTGGCGTTAATACGTAAGTACCATATTTTTCTGTTTGCCATTTTGCTTGAATGATGGTTGCAATATTATATCTCTGCTAACTCGTACCAACAGCTAACAGTAAAACACAATGCTGTGTGTTTATAAACTGCTTTAATATGATCTACAGTAGGGTTCTCACAGTCAACCTTGTTTTACTCGTACTCTAATGTAAAAAGCGGGTTCTTATTTCTTGCTAACATTTCAATTTTACTTGTTAATTATAATTATCACATAGGGGTGTGATAAAATTAACTGTTTTATGGTCTGGTTATTTCCTTTAAATTTTATTTTCGTGCATGCATCAGTGATGAAATATATTTAGTTAATGCTGTTTTTAACCTTTTCAATTGATATTTCTGCTAATACGAACAAAAAAAAAAAAAATGTAACTAGTGGGAATAGAACTCGGGCCGACCGCATGGAAGTTTGCCGCTTAACCACGCTGCCACGACAACTCGTTGTTAATTAGTATAACGAACTGGTATACTTTCGTCGCGTCTTTCTTCGAGGTCATTTTTCTCCATAATGGCTAGCCATTGGCCTCTAACCTTTTACTGTGTTTTAGTACTAGTCAAGAACTCTTACAGAAATAAATTTCGTTTCATTCCGTTTTCTGGCCCTCGAGTCCTCTCCTTGTTAGAGTTTTAAATGTTTACAAACTGCATTTTTAGCTTCAAAAATATACGAGAATTCATAACTACCAAGACATTTTATATTAATGTCTAAAGAATGTAAAATCTCCAATATTTAAAACAAAGATTATAAAATCAATAAACAAGTATTAATGTTAATATTAAAAATTTTCAGAATAAGAAGTTTAAAAGAAAAAAATTTAACAAATTTTAATTTTGAAAGTTTTGAAATATGATGATTCTTTTGGAAATTTTATCTTTTGACATTATTTCAATTTAGTGCCGATTTTAATGCTAAATAATTTTGATGTTGTGGCTTGATCATTTCAAATATATGGGCTGTCCAAAATAAACATATTCAGCATATAACATCCATAATATTTTTATAATGCTTCGTTAAAAAATTTTACATCGTATTTGAGCTAATTTTTCGGCATCTGAATTTAAACTTTGTTAAAGCTATTTATTCCTTTTTTATATTTTAGTATGCTAGCAGATACACAAATTTTCCATATATGCCAAAAATGATATTAATGCAAACAATTATATTGTAAACATAATAAACAAATGTTTGCATGGTATGTTTGCACATTATTAAAAATATCTTTGTCAACAGTTTGTTATTTGATAATAGAAATGCTATTATACTGTAAATCAGGGGTTCCCAAAGTGCAGCCCACAATGTCAGATCATCTGCGATCTCTAATTCATAGAGATAATTTACATTTTTACAAAAAGTATATCAATTTTATCATATTATAATTAAAAATTGTTCACTTAAAAAAATACATGTATAAATGCTTCCAAATATGATTTTATTATTTGGAAGCACTTATATATCTGAAAAAGCTTTCTCAATCATGAGTATTAATAAGTCTAAATTGAGAGCAAAATTAACTGATGAACATTTACAAGCGATGTTAAGAAAACATTCAACCAACTTAGAACCAAGGCTCATTATTATTACTAAAAGAAAACAACAACTGCACAAGTCACACTTCAGATTGATGAATTTATTATTTTTTTCTTTTTTATTTGAAATATTTTAGAATAACTAAATAATTTGTTTGATTATCTTTGAAAAGTGTTATTTTAAACAGTTTGTAATAAAAAATTGTCATAAATAAAGAACAATTATGTTATAAAATTAATATAAATCTATCCGTTGTGTCTAATTTTTTATCGATTTGAACGTATTTTTCCATAGCACTTTTTTTTGTCCACTTTTTTGGAATTTACAATTTGGCCCACCTAGGCAAAACTTTGGGAACCCCTGCTGTAAATAAATAGTTAGTTTAAAGGAATCAAAAAATAAATAAAAGCTTCTAGAAAGTTTTCACAATAATTCCCATCATCAGTAGAATATTAACAGAAAAGAATAAGTCAAACAGAATATAAATCAAAATAATCATCATTATTAATATAAAACTGTAAATTAAAGCATATTATATTAGAAATAAAATACTGTATTACTTCGAATTTAAGCCGCCCTCGAATTTAAGCCACAATAGGATTTTAAAATTGGAAAAATAAAAATGATTTTATAATAGGTATTGAAAAATAAAAAACATTTTTATTTACTTAAATAGGTACTAATATACATAATAAGCTACTGAATAAATTGTAATCAATGATCGTAATACTATGCGCATACATAGAGCGTAAAGCAAAGGTCAAACATTGGGGAGTGGGAGCTCGGGAGAAATAAGATGTTAAAATATTTGCTTTGAATTTAAGCTGCACCCAAATTTTACGTCTTAAAAATCCGAATAAAAAGTGCGGCTTAAATTCGAAGTAATATGGTATTAAAATTAGTTTCCCACAAATTAGGGATGATATAATTTTATATTAATGGGCATTTGGCAATAATTTTTGTTATATAGAAATAGGAATTAAAAAATGTATAGTGATGCTAGTATTTTCTAATATATAAAAATTGAACTGCTTTAAAATTTCTTACTTGAAACAATTATTGATAACAAATAGCAGAATTTAAGGATGTAACTTTCTACCTTTTACTTTATATATATATAGACACAAGCTCAGTCTTTTAGGCAGAAATGTTTAATAATTCTTAGATACAAATTATTAACTGGAGCACTTTCAGCTTTAACAAGCCCTCATCATCAGTTATTATAATTAGAATCTAACAAGCTTTGTTTTGAGCTTGTTAGATTCTAATTATGTAAACATACACACATAGGCATTTAGATTTATATGTATAGATATATATATATATAGATTAGATAT